>JAUPMG010281654.1:0-18353 GCA_031762675.1 Pachysandra terminalis | reverse complement strand
TAATTAGTGTTTTAAATCTAAGCCATTGATTGGAGTGTAAAATCTCCTGCAAGATCTAAACCATTTATTCTAACTTTGGGGTTATAATTGTGTGTGTTGCACTTAGTTTCTTAATTGTACAACCCACTAATCACAATCAGTCAAAAGTCAAATAATATGGCTGTTACTAAAAAATTTAAACTAACCCCTAATTTTTTGGTATTTACACATAAGTCCTAGTATTTATTTGGATTATTATAGTACCACTCATATTCATATTATCAATACAAGAAGCTATGTAAATTACTCATATTAAAAATGCAAAATTTGAACATAACTGGGCCTTCTCAATTGCATAAGATAGCAACTCAAAACTTTGAGCATTGTAATATCAAGGCCATATAAAGGTCAATTGATTACTGATTGATTAAAAAAAGTACGTTGTGTCTGAAAAAAAAATGTTTAATTGATTACAAGCATCCACTTCTATGGAAACTCTACTAGGGAGTAATTAAGGTCGTATACTGGTTAATTGATTACTGATTAAATAAATACTTTGTTTTATAGGAAAATAAAATGTTTCGATTATGAAGCAAGATCCTACAATTATAAAACAAAACTAACTACAATTGTGAAGAAAAAATATTAAAAAGAATTAATACCTTGATTAGATTGAGGCGGAAGTGGGTAACGAGGTCAAGCAATGTGAGAACCTTCGATGGAGTAGAAAAATCCTAACAGGAACAATACCTCCAAACTCAGAAAAACCCAAAATCCTAAGTAGGACAAAGCCGTAAAGGCAACAAAGGAATCGTAACAGATCAGAAAAAAAAAATCAGTTCTTTCAATGAAGAAATTGCAGATCATGAACGGATGAGAGAGAATAGAGAAAGAAATAAAGGGAGAAAAGAGGAGATAAGAAGAGTTCATTCGATCGATTCAAAGACAAACGATGAAAAGCAAAATGTAGGAAAAAAGATGGAGATTACTCTAAAGTGTGCAAAGGAAAGGGAGCAGGGAAAACGAAGGGAAGGCAGGAAAATACCGTAATCATAAACAAAATGATGAACTTGACGAGGGAGAAAAGGAAGAAAACGAATGGAGAAGAGAGGCGAGAGGGAAAAACCTGTTCGTTCGAAAGAAGAAAGAAGACAATTTCTATGTTTTACAAAGAGAGGTATAATAGACATTTACCCTCCAATTTCATTTGTATTAAAAAAACCAAAAAATAAGGCAAAAAACATTTTGGGAAGAAGTGGTCCTGCTACAATGCAACACCACTCACTTCAAAACATTTTGAAAAAGGTTAACAAACTTTATTAACGTTTAAAAAGCATTTCTGGCTTTAAGTTTTTCTCAAAACGTACAACTAAAAATAAGCTACCCTTTTATCCTTTTAAGTATGTCTATTAAAAGGGAGAACCAAAAAGGGTGGTGGTTTTTCCTAGGTTATATAGATAAAGATAGTTGCAACCCAAAAGCAAACCAATTTTATTTATTTTCTTCGGGGTAAATATCAACCCTTCTTACCGAACCAGACCGATTTGCACCGACCCATAAGTCACGTGATGGGAAGCCCACTCACGTGCTAAAGACAGCAAGAAAAACGGAGTGGAGAGAGGGGAGGGGGAGAAAGCGAGAGAGATGGCGTCGTTGCTGAAGAGCGCTTTCAAGGCGATCAGGGAGAAGGGAATAGGAGGTATCGTGAAGGAGTTCAAGGAAGGAGGATTCTTGTTAGTCCCTTACCTCTCCTTCCTTTTCATCTCTTTAGTCTCGTGAAACCCTTTTAATCTCACTTCATATATCATGTAAAAGTCTCTGTGATTTGAATATCTTTCTATTTATTACTACTTTTTCTTCTTATGTTTTGTTTGATTTTTATATGAAAAATATAGGTATCTCCGATAATCAGCATATTTCATGCAATTAGTTGTTCTGTTATTCATTTGGCTGCTAGGAAAAATTGGTTCTATTGTTATTTATTTATTTTTATTATTATTCGAGGAAAAAGGAAAAGAAGATCCAAAATTTGCAATTTCTACATCAATGATTATATGCTGTTTGATTTTTTGATTTTTGATTTTCAAGTGGGAATTTATGCAAGATCAAAGTTGTTAAAAATTGAATTTAGACTATTTTTCATTTGATTGGAGAACTTTGTTTCAATTGATCTTTCATCCGAAGAAAACAGAAAGAAAGAAATCTAGTCACAGGTTGATTCACCACGCGGAGGATTCTTCCTACGTCAAGTAATTTGATCTGATTTGAAAGACCTCAAACAGATAATGATAGGCAATCGTTAGAGGGACGGCTTGACCTCCTTCAACACAGATAACTTTTTAGAAGATAATTCATGTCTCTATTCACATACAGAAGAGTCTTAAATACAAGCGTCAGCTATAGCAACTGACTTTCACACGACTACTAACTAGATATATGTACAGATAACTACTTCCCACAACTTCATAACTGAAAGATAATAAGAAACCCTGCCTGTTAACATATATACACCTTGACTGTTAGACATATATACAAGACTGAATGATACGTGTATGCATGCATAGTCATGCACGTATCATTCCACCCCCCCTTAAACAACCTTGTCCTCAAGTCTGATTTGCGGAAATCTCTCTTTGATCTTGTGATAGATCTCCCAAGTAGCATCTTCAGGTGACGTGTTTGTCCATTGGACGAGCACTTTATTCATTGCTTTGTTGTTCCGTTTGACAAGCCGATGATCCCATATTGCCTTTGGAATATGTTCCACAAGGACCACAACCCCCCTCACTTGTAACAAATTGTAACTCCTTTTGTACGACTACAATGGAGGCAATTGTTTTCTTTAATCTTGACACATGGAACACCGGGTGAATTTATGCTGATTCAGGAAGATCTAACTTGTATGCAATCTGCCCCACACACTGGAGCCAGCTTTGCAGACCTTCGTATTGCTAATGAGGATTGCCTGTATGGTATCCATTTGAGGTAGACTCAATCTCCGACTGAAAATTCTCGTTCAGGTCGACATTTGTCAGCAACGGGCTTCATCCTTTGTTGAGCATGATTCAGATCTTCCTTTAGTAAGGAAATGATTTCATCCCTGGTTTTGAGAACTTCTTCTACCGCAGGTAACTTGGTAGTGTCTGGAATATAAGAGATCAACATCTGTGGTTTGTTGCCATAAACTGCTTCATATGGAGTCATCTTAATGGAGGAATGACATGTCATACTGTACCACCATTCTGCCAAGGCCTACAACTTCATCCATTGCTTGGGTCGATCACTGGAGAAATATCGTAAATAATTTTCTAAACAACGATTAATCACCAATGTTTGTCCTTCAGTTTGGGGGTGATACGATGACCTCATTTGCAGCTTTGTATCCTGAATTTGAATCAGTTCCTTCCAAAAGAGCTTAAGAATGTAGGATCGCGATCACTAGCAATGGAGTTTGGCATTCCGTGCAGTTTAAAAATATTTTCCATAAATAATTGAGCAACTGTGATAGCCGAATATGGATGAATTAATGCCACAATATGTGCATATTTTGATAGCCGGTCGACTACCACCATGATGACATTTTTACCTTGAGATGCTGGTAAGCCATCAATAAAATCCAAAGAAATATCAGTCCATACCTGATCAGGAATAAGAAGAGGTTGCAGTAGTCCAGGAGTAGCAATATTTTTTGATTTGTGTCGTTGGCAAACTCCACACTCTTGGAATACTGTTTGATCGTTTTCCTGTTTGTCTAGCAAAATTTTTCTTTGATCCTCTGCAAGGTGTGGTTGCAGCCAGAATGCCCTCCAATAGGACTTTCATGAAATCGTTGAAGTAATTCCAGTAGAATACTTGAATGGGCACTGATTTTTAACTTCGCTTTTCGGTACAGCAACTCCCCAATTCGTGTGTATTTGAATTTATCCAGATACCATCTTCCCACCTTTTTAGGAGCTTTTTGAGATCTTCCAATTATTTTTGAACAGTTTCTAGCCATGTGGCAATGGGCATTGTTAATGCTTGGACGTGCACTTTTGGCAATCGTGATAGAGAATCTGCTGCTCCTTTATCAGTCCCACTCTTGTACTTAACTACATAATCATATCCCAACAATTTGGGTAACCACCTTTGCTGATATGGAGTAGTTATCCGTTGTGCTAAGAGATATTTCAAACTTCTTTGATTGGTTCTGATTTTGAACGTGCAACCAAGAAGATGGGCCTCCACTTTTGCACGGCAATGACTAGAGCCAATAATTCTTTCTCACAAGTTGATAAAGTCAAATTTTTTCCATGTAAAGCATGACTGAGAAACGCTATTGGCCGATCTGATTGGGTAAGAACAGCACCAACTCCCACGCCACTCGCATCACATTCCACGATGAATTCTTTTGAAAAATCAGGCATTGCTAACATTGGGGCCCGCGTTATCACTTCCTTAAGTTTCGCAAATGCTTGATCAGCTTCAGGAGACCATCTAAAGGAGTCCTTTAATAAAGAGGTTAAAGGAGCTGCAATCTTTCCAAAATCTGCACAAATTTGCGATAATACCCGGTCAACCCTAAAAGACCACTCAAGGCTTTGACCTTTTTTGGTGTAGGCCAATTAATTATATTATCTATCTTGGTGGGGTCCATAGCTACCCCATTGATAGAAATTATATGCCCAAAAGAACCAATCTCTTGCATTCCAAACTTGCATTTGGATAATTTAGCAAAGAGATGGTGTTGCCATAGGACTCCTAGGACTGTCTGAACATGCTCCACGTAATTTTTGAAAGGACTGTAGATTAAAATATCATCGAAAAAGGCGAGGACAAATTTCTGCAGATATGGGAAAAAAATATCATTCATGAGAGATTGAATAGTTGATGGTGCATTAGTAAGTCTGAAAGGCATTACTAGGAATTTGTAACGTCTTTCATGAGTTCGGAACGCTGTCTTTGGGATATCATTTTCTCTAACTCGTATTCAAGGTTTGCAATGTCGATGTCACCTGGCATGTCACCAGGTGGCTCAGGCGACATGGGGAAAAAGGGGGAAACCAAGGGAAAATGTGGGGAAACCATGGGGTTTTGATGGTTTTTTTGCCCCAAACTTTAAGCATGCCTAATTAGGGCCTAGATGCATCCAAATACTTAAACAAATGCAAAAAACAAATGCCTGCACATTAAATGTCATTACTTGAGGGGGCCTAACTTACAATCTTTCGGGTTTGTAAGCTGTAAAAAAGATGGCATATGTAATTAAGCCAAACTAAAAGTGAATGTATGCCAAACTAAAAGATACATAAAACTAGAAATCAAGTGCCATATCCATATTACAAAAAGTGAATGTAAGTCAAACTAAAAGATAAATCAATAACAAAATTGAAATGCCATCAATGATCAAACTAAGTGTGAATCTAAGTCAAACTAAAAAAATACATAAAACTAGAAATCAAGTGCCATCAATCTAAAGTCTGCATGTGTGGGCCACTTGTATCCAAAGCGAATGTCAGGCAAGTGTCTTGTACCGACGGTTGTTGACATGAGGGAAAAAAGGGAAATCTAGGGGAAATGTGAGGTTTTTGATGGCTTTTCCCCAAGTTTTAAACAACCCTAATTGGTGTTTAAATACATCATAATAATTAAAAATTGCAAAAACAAATGTCTACATATCAAGAGACATTGCTTGAGGGAGGTTCATCTACTCATTGTGGGTGTGCAAGCTGTGTGAACATTGATATAATATGATCTAGTTAAGCTATATTCTCATACATTGCACATCTCACATTTTCCCCATTTGACTGTGATGCACATTTTCCTAATTTGACTCAGAAAATTCTGCCTAGGCCGGTTTCTGATCATTGGCTTTTGTTAATATCGGTTGAGTTGGCTCAACAGGGCCCGTATCCTTTCCGGTTTGAGAATATGTGGCTTGCTCACAGTAAATTCATTGATGGGGTAAAAGGTTGGTGGGAGGAAAGGGATAGGGATGAGACCAGATTTGCTGGATTCTCTATTATGAGAGCTCTTAAATTTTTGAAAAATAAGATTAAAGCTGGAATCGTGAGTGCTTTGGGGATCTATCTATGCGTAAGAAAGTTATGCTTGATGAAATTGAGGAATTGGATTTGTGGGAACAGCAAAGGGGGCTCTCGATTGGGGAAAAGGAAGGGAGGAATTGTAAGAAGATTGAGCTGGATAATACTTCAAGACATGAGGAGATTAGTTGGAGACAGAAATTGAGGGCTATGTGGATTAAAGAAGGGATGACAATATTAAATTTTTTCACAAAATGGCCAATGTTAGAGCTAAGGTTAATGCCATTACTAATCTTATGGTGGATGGGGAGAACATTGAAGAGGTGGGAGGTATCACGGAAGCTATGAAGGATTTTTACGTTAAGTTGTATATCTCGGAACAGGATCTGGTTTTTATTCTTAGGAATGTTCCTGGGGTTGCGTTATCTTTAGATCAGGCTATGTGGTTGGAGAGATCTTTTGATATTGAGGAAGTTTGGAAGGCGGTTATGGGTATGGAGAGAGGTAAGGCACCGGTGCCAGATGGTTTTACTATAGCTTTTTTTCAAGATTGTTGGGAGGTGATCAAAGAGGATCTTATGGGGGTGTTTAGGGAGTTTTTCTTAATGGGGTGATAAATAAGATTACCAATGAAACCTTTCTGGTGTTAATTGCCAAGAAGTCAGGGTCAATGAACTTAAGGTTTTGGCTGAGAGGCTTAAAGGGGTGATTGAGGATATAGTTTCTCCGAATCAATCGGCTTTTATTGCTGGGAGAAAATTTTGGATAGCGTACTGGTGGCAAATGAGGTTGTGAAGGAGAGAGAGAGGAGTTGTATTTCAAGGGCCATCTGTAAGTTGGATTAGGAGAAGGCTTACGATAGGGTGGAATGGGGCTTCATTGATTTTTTGCTAAAATGGAAGTGTTTTGGCATTAAATGAAGGAAGTGGATCAGTGGTTGTTTGTTGAAGGTTTCAATTTCGTTCCTTTTTAATGGGAGTGTTCATGTTCGTTTTGAGTCGTCTAGAGGAATTAGACGAGGCGATCCTCTATCTCCTTTTCTCTTTACTCTAGTGGGGGGATGTTTTGAGTAGGTTCCTATCTTTGGCTGAAAACATGGGTCTTATTAGTGGCTTTTTGGTTGGAACGAATATGGTGCATGTTTCTCATCTGCAATATGCTGACGATTCTATCTTGTTTTTTGAGGCTGTTGAGGAGTAGGTATATTGCATTAAGGCCATTTTGAAGATACTTTGGGATGGTGTCAGGTCTTAAGGTTAATGTGGAGAAGTCTACCATAACTGGGTTTCATTTGGAGCAGCATCGAATTCAGCAATTTGCAGATTATTTGGGTTATCAAGTTACTCAGTTACCTATTAGATATCTTGGTCTTCCTCTAGGGGATAATGTCAGATCCTTTTCCTTTTGGTCTTCTGTTATTGAGAGAGTTGATAAGAGCTTGGCCACTTGGAAAAAGAATTATTTATCCTTAGGCAGCAGAGTTACTTTGATTAAATCGGTGTTGGCTAGTCTTCACATTTACTAGTTTATTTTTCGGGCCCCGATTAGTGTGGTTAAGGTGTTGGAGAAGGCACATAGGGACTTTCTGTGGGGGGAGGGGATATTAAGGACCATTTGGTTACATGGAGTTTGGTATGTAAGAGTAAGGATGCAGGTGGTCTCAATTTAGGCAACATTCAACGTGGGAACTCTGATATTCTTTCTTGGTCATCCACAAGTATGTAAGAGTAAGGATGTAGGTGGTCTCAATTTAGGCAACATTCAACGTTGGAACTCTGCTTTGCTTGGTAAATGGTTATGGCCTTTCGGCAATGACATGGAGGCTCTTTGGTACAAGATTATTGAAAGCAAGTTTGGGATAGGTTTGAATGTTTGGGATATCAATCTATCTGCTAGAATTTATATGCATAGTCCTTGGAAAGCCATTTCAGCATTAGCTCATTTTTATCCTATTATTCGTTTTGGGGTGGGTATGGTTCTTCAATCCAGTTTTGTCATGGTTTATGGTGGGGTGAATCTGTCTTTAAAGTTAGGTGTCATAGACTATTTTGGTGGTACAATATAGGGATGCTGTGGTCTCTGATATTCTTTCTTGGTCATCCGCAGGTTTAGTTTGGAGTCTTTCTTTCAGAAGAGAACTCAGAATTGCTGAAATGGAAGAGTTGTCCACTCTCATTGATGTTCTTAAATTTTGTTTCATTGATGCGGAATGTCGAGATTATCGGTTCTGGCCTTTGGAGTCTAGTAGTATTTTTTCCATTAAATCCTTTTTTTGCTTCCTCGATCTGGAGGAGAATTTGACTCCTTGTGTTTCCAAATTTTGGAATACTAAAATACCTCATAGAGTGAGATTATTTGCTTTGATTGCTATGCTTTATCGTATAGATACATGTGATATGCTTCGAAGGAGGAGAGGCAATATGACCATTTTCCCACATATTTGTTTCATGTGCAGGAACCAAGGGGAGACCGTAGGTCATCTTTTTGTTCATTGTTCAGTGGCAAGAGGGATTTGGACATATTTTTGCAGCGAATGAGGATGGATTGGGTTCTACCGGAGCATATTGTAGAGTTGTTTGATCAATGACGATTCCGGGGTTTTGGGAAAAGAGGCAAGATTTTCTACGAGGCACTCTTCTTTTCGATCATTTGGGCTATTTGGTGTGAGCGGAATAGGTGCATTTTTTAGGAGGTACAACGTTCCTTCTCTTGGCTTATCGATTCCATTGTGGGTATGGTGGTTAGTTGGATGTCTGTAAGGCAGGAATTTAAAGGCATATCTTTGGATGCTATTGTTAGAAATTGGCATGAATTAATCCTTTCATCGTTAAGATCTCCGATGAAGGTAATGATATGGAAGGCGCCTATTAGGGGTTGTATTAAGCTCAATTTCGATGGATCTTCTTTGGGTAATCCAGAAAGATCTGGGATTGGGATGGGGGTGGGGGGTGTTCAGGAATTCAGATGGTGATATTATACATGTTTTTGCTGGTCCGATTGGTTTTGCGGATTCCATCACTGCTGAACTAAGAGCCTTGATCGCCGGATTGGTTGAAGCTTGAAAGCTAAACTTGGAGTCTTTACAGGTTGAGGGGGATTCTTTGCTGGTTATTTCGTGGATGACAGTTGTTACTAGATACCCTTGGAAGTATGCTCACTGGATTAGCCATGATCACCATCTTTCCAACGGTTTGGGCATATCCTTTAGTCATGTTTTGAGATCAGCATATGATGTTGCAGACGCTTGGGCTAGAAGAGTTGTGGAGAGAGTGAATTTTGGAGCTGGTTTGCCTAGGGGGAGGAGATTGAGATGTTAGATGGATAGGACGCTATATAGTTTTTTTTTTTTCCTATTTTCCTATCTTTATGTAATTATTTTGATGTTTTGTTTGCTTTTGAATCACACATCGTGTTTCTTTGTACTATTTTTGATGATTAATGAAATTGTTGTTAATGTTAAAAAAAAAATTTCAATTTTTTTTGCAGAATAGTTAAACAAATTCAAAGTTAATATTTACTAACAAACAATATTTATTTCAAATTTTTTCATTTTTAAAAAAAAAATTCAAAAAAATATGAAATTTTCCCCTCATGTCCTCACACATCCCCATGTCGCCCATGTTGTTCGACATGGGGGTAAAAATGAAATCTGGCGATTTACAGCCAGATTTCGTGTCGCCCTTGGGGGGAAATGGCGACATGTCGCCAGATTTCGCCGACATGTTTAGAAAATTGCATACACTGCTCGTGTTTGATGATAATCCATTCTTAAATCGAGCTTTGAAAAATATTGTGCACCTTGCAGTTCATCTAGCAATTCGTCAATGACTGGCATCGGGAATTTGCCTTTAATGATGGCCTGGTTGAGAGCTCTATAATCCATACACATTCTCCAGCTTCTGTCCTGCTTCCTCACCAATATAACTGGAGATGAGAAAGGTGATACACTTGGCCTGATGATACCTTATCTCAGCATGTTTCATATTAATCCTTCAATTTCATTCTTCTAAAAATTAGGATATCGATAAGGCCTAACATTCACGGTCCCACTCTCTCTTCTTGCAAGATAATTTTATGATCATGTGTTCTTGTAGGAGGTAAACTGGTAGGCTCTTCAAAAACATCTCCATAGTTATCTACAAGTTGTTTTAGACTTATGTGAATGGTAGGAGTTTTGGTTGGTGTGGTAATCTGGCCTAACTGCAACAGCAAGCCTCTCCCCCTTTTTTTGCATATCTTTTGCTATTTTCTCTCCTTCCACCACGTATAAGGTTGACTGTTTGAGTCCCTGTAGAACTACATCACGTTCCTGGAATTTGAATCGCAATTTGAGTTTTTGAAAATCCCAAAGAATGGGTCCTAGTGTTTGCAGCCAATGAGCTCCCAAAACAATATCACAACCTCCCAATGGAATGACAAATAAATCAGCTTTGAATGGGATACCTTGTGCTTTAATATTCAAACCATCGCGCTTACCTTCACACGTCAACCTTTCTCCATTGCCCACCATGACCTGAAAGTGAGAACTTGATTGTATCTTCATCCCCAGTCAATTGATTAGTGAAGAATCAATAAAATTGTGCATGCTGCCCGTATCCACCAATATGACCACAGATTGGGATTGAACCACTCCTTTAAGCCGCATTGTTTGGGGTGTGTTGGCTCCAACTAGGGCATGTAAAGAGACCTCAGCTTCTTCATAATGGCCTGCAACTCCAAGATCCTCCGTGGTTTCTGTTGGTATTTGTTCATCCTCCTCCTCAGGCCAATCACATTCGATTAAGAATAATGTTTTTGTTTTACACCTATGGCCTGATCGAAACCTTTTATCACAATTAAAATACAGCCTTTTTCTCTTTGTTCTTTTACTTCCATTGGCCTCAATCTTCGAATGGTCGGAGTGGAAGTTTGTTGACAATGTGCTCCTCCCCTACTGCCTTGCTGAGGTCGACCTGCCATTGTTTCTTTCTGGAATTCAGCTTTTCTTTTTGAAGTCTGGCAAGGTCAATTGCAGCAGTCAAAGAGTTGGGCTTAAACATCTGCACCTCCAACCGGATCTCCTCCTTAAGCCCACATACAAAACAACTTATCATAAAAGAATCTGTGAGGCCATCAATTTGGTCGGCTAGTTTCTCGAATTGAGATTGATAATCCCTCAGAGTGGTGTTTTGCTTGAGTTTGGCTAAGCTCCTGCATAATCTTCGAACTTCGTAGGACCAAATCATGCATTTAAAGTCTCCACAAAGGCAGTGGGTTATGCCGGAGAGCTTGGTTGCTTTGTTTGATCAGTGGAGATATTGAGGATTTGGTCAGAGAGGAAAGATTTTTTTCTGAAGCCCTCTTCTTTTCGATCGTTTGGGGTATTTGGGGTGAAAGGAACAGACGTATCTTCGAGGAGGTTCAGAGACCGGTCTCGTGGTTGATTGATTCCATTACAGGGATGGGGGTGGGTTGGGTGGCAGTTGGGCAGGAATTTCAAGGCATTTCTATGGATTCGATTACTAGATGTTGGGGTGTTTTGTTACATTCTTCGATGGCTCGCTCTTTGAAGAGGGCGGTATGGTGTGCGCTAGCGGGGGATTGTATTAAGTTGAATTTTGATGGCTCTTCTTTGGGCAATCGCGGTAGATCTGAGATTGGTGGGGTCTTCAGAAATTCTCTTGGTGAGGTTATTCATGTTTTTTCGGGTCCGATTGGTGATGCAGATTCTATTACCGCTGAGATTAGGGCCCTGATTGCTGGTCTGAAAGAAGCTAGGAAGCTTAATTTGGAGTGTATACAGGTTGAGGGGGATTCTTCTTCTGTTATTTCTTGTATGTCGGGTGCTGGAAGACTCCCATTGAGATATGCTCATTGGATTAGCCAGGCTCGGTTTTTGGCAGTTGACTTTAGAATCTCTTTCTCTCATGTTTTGAGATCTGCTAATGAGATGGCAAATGGGTGGGCCAGAAGAGGAGTGGATAGAGAATATTTTGATGTAGGAAAGCCTATGGGGGAGGATATTGTGAACCATGATGGATAGGATTGTGTTGTTTTTTCAGACTGTTTCTTATACTTTTTGTATAGCTGCTTTATTTGCTTTTTGGATCACATTTCGTGATTTCTTGTTACTTCTTTAATCCTCTTGATGATTAATAATAAGATGTTGTTAATGATAAAAAAAAAAAAAAAAGTCTCCACAAAGGCTGGCCACGTAGGTGTTCCTTGAGCCTTCTCGAGCCAGCAGAACTATTGTAAAGCCTCCCCCTCCATGTGAAAAGAAGCAATATTAAGCTTCTGTTCAGGTGTATTTTGATTATACGAGAAAATGGTTCTGCTTGATAAAGCCACCCGGTAGGATCACCTCCTTTGAACCTTGGAGAATCCAATTTGATCGTAGGGCTATGGTTTGATCCAAACGTTCCAGTGTGAGATGATTCTGCTCCTCCTTCTCCACGATGTGTTTTAGTAGGAGTGTTTCTCATTGACCCATGTTTTCTTATCTCTTCACATTTGGCATTCAGACCAGCCAACTGCTGTAATATATCCTTCAAGATTTGATTCTGCTCGGCTGATGTTGCTTTCAAAGTTTTGATCTCATACTCCATCCTAGGATCGCCCATGGAATCGAACGGTCCTGATACCAGTTGATAGGAGCCTTCTTTGATTATCTCGCGGGTTGATTCACCACGCGGAGGATTCTTCCTACGTCGAGTAATTTTATCTGCTTTGAAAGACATCAAACAGATAATGAGAGGCAATCGTTAGAGGGACAGCCTGACTTCCTTTAACGCATAACTTTTGAGAAGATAATTCATGTCTCTATTCACATACAGAACAGTCTTAAATACAAGAGTCAATTATAGGAACTGACTTTCACACGACTCCATGACTAGAGATATGTACAGACAACTACTTCCCACAACTTCATAACTGAAAGATAATAAGACACCATGACTGTTAAACATATATACACCCTGACTATTAGACATATACAAGACTGAATTACACGTGTATGCATGTATAGTCATGCACGTATCAAATTTCTACATTGATGATCAGATGGGTTTTGTTGGGTTTGCTTTATTTAGTTGTCTAGAGGTAATTTATGAAAGATCGAAGTCGTTGAAAGCTGAATCTAGACTGAGGGTTTGTTTTGTTATGTCTTTCTTGATTGATTAGATGTGTCTGATTGGTTTGCTATATTATTACTAGAAATTTCAAGAATTTAGAAGACTAAGGAGACAGATTCGAGGAAAAATCAATCTTCTTCTCTTGGGACTGAATGCATAACACCGTCATCTTTTATAGATATTGTGTTTTGCTATGACTATAGGGAGACGTACACTTTTGCATGATTGGATTTTAAAATTTCACTGTTGCTAATTGGATTTTAAGGTTGTGTTTGGCACTGATTAATTAAGTGCTTATTTGAGCTTATAACTTGTTAAAGCACTTTTTTAAGTCATAAGTGCGTTTGGTAAGGAGGAACGGATAAGTTCCTACCCATAAACAATAGAGGAAGATAGCCCATAAGGAGGAGTTACTCTCAACAATATCTCCTTACCACTTATGCGGGAACTGGTTTCTAAACATTAGTGATACTGTGAAAGTGATATTTCTAACCTTGAACACAATAATAAGTCTTTTGAAAGTGATATTTTTATCCCTAAATTATAAGATAATTTCTATGAGTTTGTCTTGTTAATGTATTTAAGTTCTACCCATAATACCAAACACATTTTTTTCAGACCAAGCAACTTATTGATGCTGTGGATAAGTGCTTCCATTGAGTCATTTATCCAACGAGTGCTTATCCAAAAGCACAAGCCGGGCCAAACACAGTGTAAGATTTTGGAACGTATTAGAGCGGAACTTGTATTGAATATGTTTCCTAGTGACCTTATTTGATTTGATGATGGTGCAAGCGGCTGTACATACACGTATATGTAATTCTATAAATTTATTGTTTAATATATGCTTTTCTTTTGTTTTCGAAGAAAAAGAAAAAGCATTCCTTGGTATTTCTTGATTGTGGTCTATTACATTAGTCACCTGGTCTAAAGATTTATAAAACTTTATGCCCTTCTAAGACAGAATGTTCCCCAGCATTTGCAGTTCTGCATCTTCAGAAAGTTTGAGGGGAGCTACCTAGTAGGCTAGTAGCCTTGAATCTTTGTTGTAGTACTGCATGGAATGCAATCCTGTAATAGATTAAGGATTGAACATGCAAACATTATTCCTGAATTATAGTACTTACGAAAATGTGGGAAAAGTAAGGTCTCTTTGACTCACCAGGCTCATAATTTAACTGCAAAGCTGCATTAGTAATAGCCAGGAAAGTAATTTTGGTCAGGATTGCTGGATGAAATAGATTATCTTCTGGACTTCTTCCTGGGTATAGCACCTGTGTTTGTGAACATGACCCCTTGTGTAGTGTAGTTGCATGCATGAAGAGTTTGATAGATTTTTTTTTTTTTTTTGTTGTGGCTTTTGTTTGACATTCTTCATTCAGGTTTCCCTTTTTTTCTCCCCGCCCCCTTTTTCAGGAGGTTTATTGATGTGCATTTGGAATATACATTTGGACTTTCAATTGTTGGTTTGGATTACTTTCACATGTTTTCTGATGTAGCTCCTTTTTGCTTTTTAATTGATACAGGAAGGCCCTTTTGGATGGGAACGTTATGTAAGTATCAACAAGGACTACTCATTTAATGGAAAGTTCCTTCTGTTCTTTATGGATTTTTATTTGCTATGTTATATCCAAGGATAGCTTTCCAGTACCAAATTTTTCTTTATTCATGTTCTATTTGTTTATTTTGCATTAGTGTTATTTGATTTGAAATGATGCAGTTGATCATTATTTTTTTTACTTATTTGATTTATTTTTTTATTTTACTTTAGTCACCTTCTTTTGGTGTAGTCTATTATTATGATACTTGTAAAAACTCAAGGGAAAGAATTATGATATAGGGGTTTTGCTGGTTTTCAAATCAAATTCAAAAAAAAAAAAAAAAAAAAAAAGAAAAAAAATAAGATAAATTAATATGAATACCCTGAAATATTAAATACGCAATACATAGAAGTTTACTTACAACCACATCCTTGGCCAACAGTTCAGCAAGTTATTTGCCTTTCAACCGAATATTTACAATGGTAAATATCTCAATTATAGCTGTAGGGAAGATGCATCCCAAATTTCTTAGATACAAACAAATGTTAGATATAGGTGTTGAGTTCTATTTAAGGCAGCACAGGAGAAAGGAGTATAAGCACCTTTATTGTTCAGATGACGGCATTGACTTAGCTTATTTTCATCTTTTGTGGCCGGAAGATCCACTCAGCATATTCTTGATTGTACTTCACCTCAATGCAGAAAGGTTTTCTAATATTTTTATAGAAAAGCAATGCTCAAGTGTCTAGGCAGTTGATGCAAGGCAGGGTTTAATCTTTGTGCCTCTGAAAATGAGAAACTGAGGTTTTTAGTCAAAGCTTGGATGAGGTGTATTTAGATCTAGGGAAGAATCAAGTCTAAGTGTTTGGTTGATATGTCATATGTTTATAGTCATCCAAATGGCTAAACTTGGCATTTCGGTTTTAGTTTGATTGCATGTTTTGAAGAGGTCTAGGAGTATTTAGCAAGGTTTTAAATACCGGAACCGGTCGCTGGACCGGTTCCGGCCGGTACAGAAAACAAAAAAAAAAAATTTAAAAATTTCAGATCACGCCGGACCGGCCGGACCGGTGGAATCAGAGGAACCGGTCGTTGGACTGGCGGCCGGCGGTATCAGTCGCTGGACCGGACGGATCGGCGGGACCGGTCGCCGGATCGGACGGACCGGCAGGACCGGTCGCCGGACCGGCGGAACCGGTCACCGGACCGCCGGTCCATAACCCGGCGATACACAGGCTTGTATCGCGGGTTGGAACCGGACCGGTATCGGCCGATCCTTGAAACCAGGGCTAGAACAAGTATCAATTTGTGGGAGATACATACGACCCTGATTCACGGAATATCTTCATCCCTACAAAAATCATCCTTACGAAGCAAAGCAGAAGAAGCAGAGGAAACCCCAGCCCCACTCAAAAGAAAGGAAAAAAGGAAAAAGTGGAAAAAAGAAATTTATTATAAAGAGAATGTAGTACGGTACGTGGATGAGAAAAGAAGAGATGCTATCTTGTACAAATGAATTGCTTCTGAATTGAAGCTACTAATTGCACTTTTCATAAGAAAAGGTTTATTTATATTCGTGGCGCGTCTTACCTGACTTGCTGTGGAAGAGATGTTATCTTGAACTCAACTATTTGTTACGAGTTGAAAAACGAAAGAAAAAAACCAAGAAAGAAGCAGCTCATTCATTCATTTACTCAAACACTTAGAAGACAGAGAAGGAAGTGCAACATGGATGGAAAGCTATGCAAAGCTGCGAGATCGGGCAATGTAGAATACCTGAAACAATTAGGAGAAGAAGATGACACCTCTATCCTCACCACCACCACCACCACCATCACCCCGCTCGGCAACACCGTGCTTCACATCGCCGCACGATTCGGACACTTAGAATTTGTCCAAGAAACGATCAGGCGATGCGAGTCTCTTGTGGACAAGGCAAACAAAAGAGGGGAGACTCCCATCTATGCCGCGTCCGGTGCTGGACACTTGCACATCGTTGAATTTCTGTTGACGACGACGAAAGAGTCGGCGGTGGAGAGCTCCCGCGATACGGCCTTGCACGCGGCCGTGCGGAACCGTCATTTGAAGGTTGTGGAGGCTTTGCTGACGAAATACCCTAAAATGGCAAAAGTTAACAATAATGCTAAAGAAAGTCCCCTCTACTTGGCTGCTGAAACCGGGTCGCCCCAAATCCTACAGGATATTCTCCTCAATTTGGATGAATCAGAACTACGACATAAAGGTCCTGCGGGCCGCACAGCTTTGCACATCGCTGTAATTCGTGGATTTTTCGGTAATTTACTTTCACACTCTGATTTCTCATCTCACTGGCAATTTTCAACCGGATAGTTTCAACGTATTTGGGTTCAAGTTTTCAACCCGTAAATAAACGAAGCGGTTTCGGATTAACCCATCTCACCCGTCAGGTTATTATACAATATGTTCTAAATTCTAATATACCTTTGGAAAAGCAAAAGCAATTCAAAAATAAAAAATAAAAAATTAAAATTGACTGATCTGGCTTTGTCCTGTTCTTCATGTTAGCTATCACTGAGATATTAGCAAAACGAAAACCAGAACTCGTGAAAGAGAGGGACTACGATGGTAAGACTCCTCTTCATTATGCTGCAGCCATTGGAGACCTTAAGACCGTCCAATTATTACTCCGATCCGACGCTTCTGTTGCATATCTAGGAGAAGAACTCCCTCGCACATGGTCAAGTAAATACGGAGGATCAGCACTTCACGTCGCAGCACAAAACGGCCACGTAGACGTAACGCATGAGCTCACCCAATTTCACCCCGACTGTTCGGAATTGGTTGATAACGGCGGTCGGACAGCTCTACATGTTGCAGTTGGAGCGGGTAATTCAAATGTGGAGATGGTAGACTACATGCTCAAAACTCCCGAGTTCGATATTCTAATAAATCAAGGAGACTCAAGCAAGGAGACTCCTTTGCATCTGGCCGTCAAATCGCAGCACGATCAGATTGTTGATAGGCTCTTACGGGACACAAGAGTAAACGTCATGGCCATGAACGGAAATGGCTCCACACCTCTTGACATCCTTTCCTCTGCTACTAATATTAGTACTGACAACGACGCCAACGTTAAAAGGGTAAGCGATACCAAACAACTGCCAATGGTCAACAAGGTATAAAGTATCGGGATCGGAAACCGGACCGGTCTTGGCCGATCCCCATTGTCATACCGGCGATACCAATCAGGACCAGCTCATATCAAAATGTTGAATCAGTTGGACCGGTTGTACTGGCAAGTCCGTATTGGTATCGGTTGTACCAGTCTAGTCTAAAGCCTCACAGTTCAATAGTTGTATGGTACCAGACCGATCTTAGTACAGGCCAGATCGATCCGATCTTAGTACAGGCCAGATCGATCCGATCCTTGATACCTTGATGGCCAACCCACCTTGTAGGTTCAAAAGTACAGCATAGGTATGCAAATAGGTATGGGGCTGGGATCTTCTGTGAGCTAAATCCCTGTGAGCACCCTGTGGTGTAGAGACAGCACCTGGGAGCAAAAATACCATTTCGGCTCCCGGGTGTTGTTTTGGTGAGTCCCGCCCCTGGGTGCTGTCTCTACACCACAGGATGCTCACAGGGATTTAGCTCACAAAGGATCTTGCGCTCCCTGGGATCTTCTGTGAGTAGAAGTCCTGTGAGCACCCTGTGGTGTA
>JAUPMG010281616.1:0-18355 GCA_031762675.1 Pachysandra terminalis | reverse complement strand
GGGTGGGGTGATTGTGGTGGGTGGTAGTAGTGGGGGTGGTGGATTTGAGAAGAGTAATTTTATATTTTATTAGGGGTAAATCAGTCCGTGTCTCTCTTGAGGTTTTTGATAAAGGAGTAAATGTAGTTTTAAAAACTTCAAGGGGTCTAATGCAAGTGGCACAAACCTCATGGGGTGAAAGTGTAATTTACCCAAAAAGAAATTGAAAAAAAACAGTATGAGTGAGCTAGAGAACATTATCAAACCTCAATTGTAAAATGGAAAATGTACTATTTGGTTGTGGAATTATGAGGAAGGAAAGACTTCAAAAGACAATAATTCATTAATTACTATTACTTAAGATAATTGATTGATTAATGTTGTTAGGGGATGATGATAGTGATAGTGATAGACACAACCCCTCATGTTAGACTTTGAGAGTAACGGTTTAGAAGTTGAGATATGGATGGATGAGAGGTTAACACTTATCTGTAGTGCTACCTATACAGTGATCTTTTTTTTCAATAATAGCCAAAGAACATGCAAGGGCCTACTATAAAAGTCGAAGATTAAGGGTTCACAGCTTTGACCACATTCCCATACTCAACTTCATGTTTGAAAAATAAAATAATAATATTAAATTACAGAAACCTCTCTTAAGGTATACGTTAATTACAAAAGATCTTCCTTTACCTTACTGAAATAACACTTTAATCCATGTAGGTTTGAAGAGAGATTACATTCACCTTCCTTCTGTTAATTCACCATCAATACTTTACCTCTCTATAGGTTTTTGAAGTATTTAAAAAATAATTTTTATCATAATTTCTCTTCATTTTCTTTCAATTATACCATTCTTTATAAAATCCCTTATTCTATACTATAAACCCTTTTCTTCAAAGAATATGCTTCAAGGGATATTTTCGTTATAAAATATATATATTTTTTATATTAATAAATGTTAAATTTATCAATGAAGGTATTTAAATAAAAAGTAATAAAACTTTAAAAAGGACTTCTGACAGGGGGGGAAGTGTTATTTTGAAAAGATGAAGGGAGATCTTTTTAATTAAGGAATACCTCAAGGAAGCTTTCTAATGTATCCATAATAATAAGAAACATATTATGTTTGCAAAATTTCCTTCATTTTTCTTTCCCATTTAGTATGTTTCGGGCTCTCATTAATATTCACAAACTACCCATTACAGTGCAGCATCCAAGGTTTGGTTTGGTCCTTTGTTGTTAAATATTTTGTTCTACATCATATTGAATAGGCTTCTTCTAGATTCCTAGCAAAAGCTAATTCCACTCTTAGGCTGCGTTTGTCCCGGATCGTGCTTATGGATAAACACTCATTGGATAAGTTGCTCAATAGGAGCACTTATCCACATCAACAATAAATTCCTTATTTGAAGAGAATAGCGCTAGATTTATTTAAGTGCTTATGAAAGTTAGGGATATATATTATTAAAATTTAGAAATAATATTTATTTAAATGGTTATAAAAGTTTAGAGGTAAAATAAGTATTTAAAAAAAATTATTATTAAAGTTGTGAAATAGCTTAATGCATAAGCGCTTGGGAGAAGCTGCTAGCCTTCCTCTACTGCTACTTATCCATAAGAGTTACCAAACACATATTTAGTTTCAAAAAGTGCTTATATAAGCTGCAATAAGTACTTGTAGAAACGCAGCCTTAATTAACTGAGTCAACTCAAGTTGCCCGAGACGAATCGTAGATGTTGCTTGCTCGAATCATCTGGTGCTAATTAAAGGCCTAAAGCTAATGATTTGAATCACTTTGAAGAAGTCTACACCATTGCTTTCTTGAGAAAGAGAATATAGAGAGAGAGAACCAGCAGAGCCCAACCAGCAGACAGAAAGGGTATCCCAAATCCCAGTCTCAACGTCGAGTAGTCGCATTAGTCTTCCTTTTGGGGGGTGAAAGTGGCCAACTTGACAAACAAAAAGCTTAATTAGATGTTGAAGTTTATATCCATAAAGGCATATATAGAATCATAGATAAATATGAATGTGAAGGCTGCGTTTGTCTTGGCTT
The DNA here is from genome assembly GCA_031762675.1 of Pachysandra terminalis. Lineage (NCBI taxonomy): Eukaryota > Viridiplantae > Streptophyta > Magnoliopsida > Buxales > Buxaceae > Pachysandra > Pachysandra terminalis. The sequence goes on along the minus strand of JAUPMG010281616.1, from coordinate 16,319 downwards.
ATATAAGTGCTTATTTTCAATGTTGTAAAACCCAGTCCAGTCTGGCAGGTTGAATTGGTTCAACCGGTACCCAATTGTATAACCGAGTTGGGTCAGCTTTTAATCCAATAAGTATTGAAAAGCGATAAGACCTACCGATTTAACTAGTTCAACTAGTGACCAAGCCGGTAATTAAGACAAATTTTACAAATCTGACTGGGTCATTAGTTGGTTGGTTTCATTTATGGTGATTTGTATTTGGTATTTGGATTATCTATATAATTTTAGGTATTTCAAATATCGTTATATGATGAATAATTTATATTCAACACTACATTTTAATATATTATAATAGTAAATTCTTTATTCAATTATGGTTTATTGATTTTTTCTTATTCTTTTTTTCATACTATTACATTTACATTATAGTTGATCCGAGTTGACCCACTGATTGAACCAATTTGATCCAACCCACTTCCTTTACCGGGTTAACGCTTGGGCCAGGTTTTAAAACATTGCTTATTTCAGCTTATAGCTTATTAAAACACTTATTAAAATTAAAAATGTGTTTGGTACCATATGATGGGTAAGTGTTTATCCATAAACAATAGAGGAAGGTTACTCATAAAGAAAGCTGCTAAGAGCAGCTTCTCTTATCACTTATGCATAGGCTAGTTTTAAACTTTAATAATATTTTTATAATACTTATTTTATCTTTAAATTTTCATAACACTTAAAATAAATGTATTTATCAAACAGTATTTTTTTTTTAAATAAATAATTTATTATTGCTGTGGATAAATGCTCCCGTTGAATCACTTATTCAACGAGTACTTATCCAAAAGCACAAGCAAGGTCAAACGCAGCCCTGATATCACACATTGACAGGTGCTACTTAGTGATGGAATTTCATTCAAAATGAAAAAAAGAAAAGAAAGAAAAAAAAAAAAAGATGTCTTTATAATAAAGCGAGGTCAAACAAGAAGAGAGAAAGAGCCTCAGAGATAATAAAAGCATCAAAAGCTAGCACTAAATAAAGAGATTGATGAACCTTGATTTTGAACCATCCACAGAAAATAAAAAAGGTGAAAAGAAAGAAAGAAAGTGCAAATCTCTGATCACCTTAGGAAGTTGAATTTTAGTTGAAATATGGAAACAAGAAAGCTCCAAAGGTGACCTTCCAAATTACACAAGGGCAACTTAGTGCCAATGTTGGGTCCTCATCTATTATAGAAATGGATAGGAAAATAAAAGTCCAACATCTCACTGTATGTTGCGGGCCCATATATCAAGTTCCCGATATGGCCTAAGGCCATTTGTCTTGTTCGTAATTGTCAAGATGTGTTACCTATTGTGGTTTTTTCTTCTTTCTTGTCATGTTTTGTAGGCTTGTCCCACTTGCCAAGTAAATAAATAGCTTAAAGTAGCGAGAGAGAGAGAGAGAGAGGGTGCCACTTGGGACGGTGGTAAAGTCTTGAGGGTGTCGTTGTCCTCAAGAACTGGGTTCGAAATCTACCTTCATCATAATAATGGGAGCTTGCTCGATGGTTTGCCTCTGATCGAGACACTGTGCGTCGTTCGAGTTGTCTCTACGTCAAGCTCATGGGTCCCCTTTGTAGTCACACTCCTCGGAAGCTTAGGACAGAAGGTAGTGCGTGTGTTTACTAGTGAATGGGGATCTCCTGTTATGAAGATCCCTATTATGCTCCTGTTATGTGTACGTACAGGAGCATAAGACGTGTCCCGAGGGGCCCACCACAATAACTGGTGACCTGCCAAACCAATTTATATCCCTAGGGTTCACCCTTTTCTTAGGTTTTTAGAATGGCAGGTCACCAATTTGTATGCTGGGCTCCTCCGGACACATGTTATGCTCTTATTCACATAACAGAGATCTTCATCCCAATCCGTTACAGATTATGTGTCAAGCAGGCAGTGACCTGTGAAAAATGCGTGTGACAGAGAAAAGAGAGTATATTTTGGTATTAATTAAGGGCTAGCTGTAACTTCACAATGTAGTATAGGAAGTGTATGATATAGTTTTAGTTATAAATCATATAAAATCAGTTTTTTCAAATCCAACTCCAAAATTTTGTGCATAAATCATAGAATATACTATTATTATTATGTTTTTCTTTGAAAAACAAAAACAGAAAAACTAGCCAAAGATATATATCACAACTGTTATAGTTAAAATTTGCTAATACTGTTTAAGTATATATCTAGTCTTAGGTAGTCCTGCTTGGTAAAAACCTTTGGAGTCTTGAACCAACTCATACCAACCCAGAGTTTATGGGTTTGTTTAGGGCAGTTTCATATGAATGAAAAGGTGTTGATGTGAAGGACTTTGAATCAAAGTCATTGGCTAAAATTTGTGTTTGCACTACAAAACACTGGGTTTTTGCCGGCGGTCCAAAATCGCTGCCCAAGATATCCATACCGCCGTCAAAACCTTTGTTGGTGGTCAGGGAAACCCCCGAGCAATGCTTGGTTGGGGAAAACATTCTCGGCGGTACAGGGGCGGTTTTAGTGGATCACTAACAATTAAAAGAAAATCTTCAGCAGGCCGAAACCGCTGTTAAGAGGGAAAACACAACAAATGTTTAGGCTAGATGATGAGAAAAACTATACAAAAGAATGCTCTTGTACTGTTGTACGTAAGTTTAGGCTAGATGAATATTTACTTGTTTTTAAAGAATGCACAAGAGAAATACTGAAAGGGTAGTTTTTATCATTTTAAAAGTTTCCCTTAAAACCTAACACACGCAAACAAAGTATTTAAAAGCAGCTCTATTCATGCTTTACCAAAATGACCTTCTTGAAAAAGTAGCTTTTAAAAGTGTCAATAAACACTGGTAGGAAGAAGCCTTTCAGGTCAAGGAAGGGCTTCTTGACCCTTAGGAAGATGCACCAAACGGTGATCTTGAAAATGTCCAGCTAGTGTGAACTGAGTGATACCAAATATAATTAAATCACTCAAGCTATGGTTTACTATTATTGCCTAGAATCCAATAAATATAATATATGCCTAAAAGCGATTTGTAATAAAAAAAAATTCAAATAAAGAACCATTAATTATTGTATGATAACTTGTGGTGTTGCATGCAATCACATCCAATCTTATATATATTTATACTAAGATAAGAAGTGTGAAACCATATGAGATAAGAGAATCTCATAAGAATCATCATTTTTCTGAAGTACAAAAAATATTTTCACTTTATTTGGTGTTTTTATTAAATATATTTATACTATTAAGAAGTGTGAAAGCATTTGAGATAAGAGAATCTCATAAAAATTATCATTTTCAGAAGTATAAAAAATATTTTCACAAAAGAGTGATTTTAACTTCTTCTTCTTTTTTTTTTTTCTTTTTTTTTTGTGGGGTACAACCCCAAAAGCCTCACAACATTGGGGCCATCGAATTTATACCAACATCCAAGAAAAATATATACTTTGTGGGGTACACCAAACCCTAATTTACTATGCCTTTCAGTGTTCTACTTCAGATAACCCCAAGAGTTGATGGTGACAAGAAGTAAGCTTTTTCAAGCTCCCCAACAAATTTTATTCGATCCCTTTGGACATGCTCTAATACGTAATCAGATTTTACATTATCAAGATAATCATCTCTCTCTTTTTTCTTTCGGTGAAAGATAACCAGCTCTCTCTCTCTCAAAGACACAAGGAGGGTCCCACAAGTGTTTATAAATAAGGGACTCCTCTTGAAGTTGGAGGGTGTCTCTTAACTTGAAGGACTCTTGAGGGTTTTGGTTTTGCTTGCTTGGGAATCGTCCTTCCTTTCACCTCATAGTGTCTCAACATGGGTTGCCAAGAAGATATGTTGATAGAAAAGGTCTGCGATATCTATGAAAACATCTCAAGGCTAGAGACCCTCAACCCTTCCAAGGATGTCAACATGCTCTTCACCCAGCTTGTGCTCACATGCATGCCCCCAACCCCTCTTGATCTCACCAAGCTATGCAAGAGAGTTCAAGACATCAGGTCCCACCTAATTAAGCTGTGTGGAGAAGCTGAAGGACTTCTTGAAAGCCATTTCTCTACCATCTTAGGAGCCTATGACAACCCTCTCCATCACATCAACATCTTCCCTTACTACACCAATTACCTCAAGCTTAGCCATCTTGAGTTCACCCTACTTAGCAACCATTGCACCCATGTCCCTAACCAGATTGCCTTCCTAGGGTCTGGTCCCCTCCCCCTCACATCCATTGTACTCGCCTCCAATCACATGACAACCACGTCATTTCACAACTACGATATCGACCCGTTAGCGAATTTTAATGCACGCCGGTTGGTTTCGTCTGATCCCGACTTGTCGAAACGAATGTCGTTCCACACTACGGACATCATGAACCTCACGAAAGAGTTGAATGAGTACGAGATCGTATACTTGGCCGCTCTTGTGGGCATAGATAAGGAGGAGAAGGTCCGAATCATCAATCACCTAGCTAAGTACATGGCACCCGAAGCACTTCTATTACTGAGGAGCGCTCACGGTGCTCGAGCTTTCCTATACCCGGTCATCGATCCTTGTGATCTCCAAGGTTTCGAGGTTCTCTCCGTCTATCATCCAACGGACGAGGTCATAAACTCGGTCGTCGTCGCAAGGAAGTACCCGGTACCAGTCCACTCGCATCATGACCAGGGGCTTGGCCACATGATACTACCATGTAAATGTTGTGAGATCCAAGGCTTCAATCCCCTCCTCAACCATGGTAATATGATCGAAGAATTGACTATTGAGGAGCAAATCTCTTGATTTCTCTTTCTTTAGTTCATGAAAATTGGATCCTTTTGATTGCTTCTCTCTTTAAAGTTATGTACTTCCATCAGGTTTCTCTGCTATCATGTCTTTGCATCTTATTTAGCTTCATGAAATAAAAAAAGACAGCAATCCTTTTCTTTTGCTTCTTCATTGTTGGAATTATAATTCCTATATAGCAATGTGTGCACGCGCACATATATTTATGAATGTTTGTATATGTGTACCCATGAATGTTGCAGTTGGTTCATCTCGTAGTCTTAGCAACAGATTCACGATCAATAGAAGAATGGCTTGCACGGTTCTTACTTGTGACTTTAATGCTCTAACTAAGCAGTTGGGATCAATCGTATGAATCTGAACTGCTCAATCCATGTTCACACATGTTATGTATGCTGATGCCATGCCTGTAATGCATACCCTACATGATCCAAACAGTAAAATCATCAATTAATATCGCCATATAAGCAACAGTAAAAAGGGTGACCGATCATTTCTAAAACCATAGTGCGTTCCCAGTACCGGCTTTAGGTTGCGTTGGCCCGGCTTGTGCTTTGGATAAGTACTCATTGGATAAGTGGCTCAATGAGAGCACTTATCCACAGCAATAAGAAATTGCTTACTTGAAGAGAACAACGTTTGGTAAATATATTTATTTAAGTGCTTATGAAAGTTTAGGAGTAAAATATGTATTTTGAAAATATTATTAAAGTTTAAAAATAACATTTATTTAAGTACTTATAAATGTTTAAGGGTAAAATAGGTATTTTAAAAATATTATTAAAGAAGTGAAATAACTTAAAACGCATAAGAGCTTGGAGAAGCTGCTCTCAGCAACTTCTCTTTATGAGTAGGCCTACTCTAGTGTTTATGGGTAAACACATATCCATAAGCGCTATCAAACACATATTTAATTCTAAAAAATACTTATATATAAGTTATAAGCTGCCATAAGTACTTATATATGCCGGGCCAAACACAACCTTATAAACGTGAATCTCGTGATTTATACCGCCAGAAAAATTGCAGTGAAATATTTAAATCGAATTAACTTTTAAGTAGATTGGGCCTTCTTATTATTTATGCTTGACTAGACCTAGTCACAATTTTAAGCTTGTAATTACAAGCAGTTGTCTTTCTCAGCCCAATTTAATAGGGCCTGATCCAAGAGCTTATGAATATAATAGTCCATATCTTATATTTAACTCAGATAATTACTACCAAATATATAGACTTCTTTGGTTTTTTTCGTTAATCAAGATTGTAAAAAAAAAATAAAAAAATTCAACTTCTATCTTTTCAATAAATTAATGGTTTATTATGACTTTTTCTTTCTAATATTAAGAGACTAAGCCATTTCTAGAAACAAAATTAATCGGGTGGAGTAACATAAGGAGATTGATGGTCATGCCCTAAGTCACACAATCTGTCCCAAAGGAAGAGCGTTTTCACGCACAGAACACCAATCTGCGTTCTGAGCGTGAAAATGTCCACATCTGCGGATTTGACTTTTTAAGGGCAGATTGGGTGAAACGTAAATTAAAAGGCTTCTGTTTGTAATTTTTTAAGAGTTTTTATGAAAATATAGAAATAAAATGTATAAAGTAAAGAGGTTTTCTTGTAATATAGTGGACGTTTCGAATAATATGTCGAGGGTTTTCTTGTAATATGTCAAAGGTTTTCGTGTAACATGTCGGGGTTTTCCTGTGATATATCGGGGGTTTTCCTGTGATATATATGATTTTAGGAAAATAAATTTATATTATTTCTTTGTGATTGAACGTAAAAAAGGGAATTGAAATAACTTTTTATATGAATTATCTATACTACTATTAAAAGCAAATACTCTTTTTAAATTACCTAGTATTAAAATACTTCCAATTTTCACTAAAATATCTATTATATTAAAACATCTATTTTTACTAAAACTCTTCCTTCCACTTTTTAGATATACTGAAACTCTTTCACTCACTTAAACACAATAATTTTGGATCAAATCCTACTGTCCAAGATTTATTTTGCACAAATCCTTTTAGGACACTATGATGATACTGTAATTCACATATCATGGCTTACTACATATGTTCAGTTACTCAGAATTTTAAACATGTTCCAACCATACTCAAGTTTCCTTTATGTGCAAAATAAAGTTCCAAAAAAAGAAAGAAAAGAAGTGTTATGCCTAGTAAAGAATCGAAAGCATATCCTTGGGACTACAAGTAGGCCTGTCAATGGGTCGGATTCAGACCGGATCGCAACTGATCCAAGTTCAATCCAATAGCGAAATTTGCCTGTCAATGGGTCGGATTCGGACCGGATCGCAACTGATCCAAGTTCGATATGATAGCGAAATCCGAATCCGATCCGAAATCCAACGGATCATGATGTAGGTGATCCGAATTCAATCCGATAGTGAAATCGGAATATCCGAATCCGATCCGATCCGATCAGCTGTAAATGATATATATATATATATATATATATATATATATATATTTCATTATAAATTATAATCGGACCCGATCGGATCTTTATCGGATCGGATCACTAAACATCCGAGTTCGATCCGATTATATTTCATATCAGATCAGATCATTTTTATTCGGATCGGATAACTAAAATCCACTACCGAATCCGGCATTATCGGATCGGATTCGGATCGGATCCGGATCATGATCAGGTCCGTTGACAGGCCTAACTACAAGTTGATATAAGGCGATCAACAATGCCGTCCGTGATCTCTTGGCAACAATCCGACACAAATGCATACTTCGCAACTGCCTTTGGCAACTCGAAAGAAAGAGCATCAACAACCTCCTGCAACGCCAATAAAATCCAAAACTCAAAACCGGGCAATCATAACACAAGACTATCGCGAAGATGAATCGGAACACACCTGATCCAATTTCGATTGGAAAGAAATCGATGAATTTCTGAAAGAACCTCCTTCGCATTCCCATTTGCAGCCTCATTCTCAAGATCGGACACAACGGTACTGGAGACGGAATCAAGAAACTCGACCAGTGTGGCAATTGTGCTTTCCAACTGATGAAAATCTCCAGTCTTGCTCAACGGTGAAGAAATACAACAATCACCAAAAAATAAAAAAGAAAAAAATACAACAAAGATGAACTCAAAATAAAAATTAAAAAAAAATGAAAAGGAATTTTTAAAATGGTCTAACGTTTTTTTTTTTTTGGTAAAAATTAAAAAAAAAAAAAAAAAAAAAGGAAAGAATATTCATTGGATAAATATTTTAAAAAAGGAAAAAAATAATGTCTGTTAAAGGAAAAAATAAGAACAAAATGCTTTTTAGTGTTATCATGTGAAATCATGATTTCAAGATAATTTATGTGTGACTACTTGCAGTTGATCATTATTTTCTTAGTTTTTGATATTTTGACGGCTTGGTAAGAGTATTTTTAGATTATTTATCAAAATAAAAATTTTTAAAAAAATAAGAGTATTTTGTGGTTGTTGAATTAAAATAGGATCATACATTTAATAATAACTAATTAATATAAGATGGGTTTATGTAGATTTGTTTAAATTCATATGATCGTTTGCAGCATATTCCTCCAGCAGCTCCCGCAATAAGAGATCTGATTGGTCATTTTATATTAAAATTTTATAATTTTTTTTTTTTTGCAAAATATTGCTGGAAAATGCAACAAACAATATCCAAACCGGTATTGATCTGAATCGGCCGTCCGGTATCGACCGGTCCTAGCCAGTATCACCAGTCTTACCAGCCCATTTTTTAATTTGAAATTTAAATAGCCGGTCCATATTTTTCGTACTAGAGCAAACGATACTGTCGGTTCATACTTGACCAGTTCGATCCCCAGTCCTGAGTCTTTAAATCTTTAATCACATAGTTTCATCGACAAAACCTATAACTAGGCATTTGTTTAGGGTTGATTGTATCTTAAGGTTTTTAGATTTATAGTTCACCGGTTTTGTTAATACTTTCATAGCACCATGTATTTGATACCGCAAAAAAAAAAAAATTGCAAAAATATATCGTAGACAATTTGCTTCTCATTATTTTAGCCTAATGATAGATAATTTGGATTGTGGAGCGATCTATAATACCATCTCGGATTAGGAGGTTGCATGGCTATGGTTAAGTGGTAGTTTTTGATTGGATGGTGGGCAGTGACAACTATTTGGTGAGACAAGTTGCACCATTAGGTAACGATTTGATGAAAGCAAGTATCATTTTCTATTCCTGATTTTATACTGTACTAATGAAGGTCTAAAATCCCATCATATTTAATTATTTATCCTGCAAGTAGAATACCCCAATTATTTGAGGTACTTGCACTAGATGCTTCCAATATATCATAACCTATTAGAGTTACTTTACTTTAGGATCTTTTAAGAGGATTGTTTACTAAAGTTACTTATTGTTATTGTGATTTGTGAGTAAAGCTGCAATTGGCATTGCTTAATTAAGTGTCTATTTGGACTTTAAATTTATTAATTTACTTTTTAAAGCCATAAATATGTTCGATAAAGATAAATAAGTAAGTTTTAATCCATAAGCAGTAGAAGAAGATAGCTCACAAAGAGAACTATTTTTATAACTTGCACAGGAAGTTGATTTCTAAACCATACTCGAACTTTAAAATTGACTTCTTTTTTTTTTTTTTTTTTTAACTCTAAACATATTATTAAACCTTTCAAAATGTTATTCTGTATCACTAAAGTTTAAGAAAATTTATATCAATTTACCTTAACAAGAAATTTAATGTGCCTGTACTTAATAAACATATATATTTTTTATTTAAAATAATTAACTTATTATTACTATGGATAAATTGAAAGATAAATCGAACAGGAACAGAAGATTTCAATCACATACACAATAAAATTTAATAAATTAAAAAAATCTAGATAGCTACAGAAATTAAGAATACAATTAACCATCAAAACCTTGAATCAAATTAGTTATAAAAATCCTACTAACAAATTAAAAAATCTAAATACTAAAGAGAAATCAAGATTTTAATTATCAAAATCTAGAACTTACTGGATTAAAATAATTTAACTAATTAAAGAAATCATATTAAATTATAAAAATCAAGTTTTTAATTAATTATACAAATAATGATTCTAACTAACTATAAAAATTAATATTCTAATTGATTATAAAAATTAAGATTATAGCTATAATCATGACCTCGATAGTTATAATTAATTATATAATATTATTTTCATAATGATTTTAAGATAACTTTTTGTAATTAACAAAATAAAAAATTAGATATTAAGATAATGCTATTAGATATTTTTTATTTTAATATAATATCAAGGTAAGTTTAAAAAAAATAAGTTCAAGAATCTTTTAAGTAATAACTTTTCTTTATATATATTTAATAATATAAAAATTTCTTTAAAAAATAGATAACTAGCCAACGATTGCCACGCATTAATAAAATTTTATTTATATATTAAAAATTATTTACAAATCCTTGCTACTATATTTATTATTATATCAATCTAAACTTTATGTATAATAATATCCTTCAATTTTATTTATATAATAAAAATAAAATAAAATTTTCTTCGTAAAATTATAAAGGCTATAAGTTTAAGAAAAGATAGAATAATAAAAGTGAATCTTACTGAATTACATGTTTTAATTACATGTTTTGAAGTATAAAACTTAGAGATAATAAAAGTGAATCACATTATTTTAAATTCTAACATTAATGATTAACCTTGTCGATGTACGCGTACTTTTCCTAATAATACATATATATATATATATATATATATATATATATATATATATATAATTAAAATATATTTTAAATTATAACATTAATGATTAACATTGTCTATTTAAGATTAATTTTACTAATAATAAATATATATATATATATATATATATATATATATATATATATATATAATTACAAGTTATTTTCAAGTCTGACACTCTGGCTCTCATACCCGCTCGGCGTTCTGCCGACTTAGAGTCATGCCATTGGTTTTGAAATTGTAAACATTTTGGTCATGTAACTAACTTTTTAAATAATCGAACAAGGATTCTTGACGTTATTTGAGTACTTGTAAATCCAGTTTAAAAAAAGAAGATAAAAAGCTCGCTCGAGATTTGTGAGCCCATTACAAAAATCAAATACAATCTGGGCCAATAGAAAGTCTAATTAAAGAGAGACCACGGCCTATTTGTTGGACTTGGCTTAGCTGAACATGGGGCCACCCGAACCCCTACTAAAAGCCATGGAAAGCCCTAGGGTCAAGTCAACGTTCGCGCACTTAGAAGTCAACCCACAAGAAATAAAAGATTGTACTATACTCTATTTAGCACGTGGAGGCATATAAGTAGACTCAATCAGTTGTGCGTCCTGATGCCTCGTACACTCAGCACGTGTTAGAATTATAGTGCCCACCAACATTATTTGGGTTCATAACACGATTCCACTCCCAATAACCAAAAAAATGAAGGATAGATTACACTTCTAAACTACTTTTTTTCTTTTACCTTTCTTATGCGCAGCCTTGCAATAAATTGACGCGGCCAAGTTCGGTCGGAGTCGTCAATTTTGATCAGAGATCCACATTTGCAGCTCCATCAGTGTCGAAATACATAGGCGGTACTCCGTTGCTGCTTCTCACACCCTCCGTGAGAGCAAACCGCATGTCTTCAGATGGTTTCCAATGCCGTTTCCTCTGGTTAATGAACCAGTTGTTTATCTGCTTCTGGTCTAGTCCTGTCACCTCTGACAGCTTCGTCTTCTCTTCTTCCTGCATCATTCATTATTGGATATTCATCATAGTTTAAACAATCCGCCATGAAATTATAAACTCCCATACAGACATCTGAACAAAACCATCACATGTTGCAATGAACATAATATAGTGTGAAAAAAAATACTAGCTGTTGGAGAACTTTTACAGAATCAGATTGAACTGATAGTAGTAGCAGAGGCAGTTTTATAATTAAATTCCACTTTTAAGACTTCATTGTTTAGATGGACTCATTGTTTAAATGTTCAAATCAAAATATCCAATAATTACCCCTCGTAGTTCCGGGGGCATGAGTTAAGTGTTCTCGCATTCTATTAGTCCGGTTTTTGCATATCCGGGCAGGATACGTATCTCAAAAGTGCAACCACAAGAAGGAAAATGAATAACTACAAGGTCTTGTATTCAAGGAGATGCAACAAAAATCCAAGAGGGTTCAAAGGAAAAGAAAAAAGGGCTAAAACTAGAAGGAAAAGTTGAATTTATTTTTGGGTGATGTGGAACGCCCGACCCCACTTAGCGGGGACAGGGTAAAACCCCGGATACATGACCCCCATCGACAAGGATCATATATAAGGTAAGCCTGGGGATTCAAACAGTCAAACCTAAAACCTCCAGTTATTGAGCTGGAGAGCTTGTCAGTTGAGCTAACCCGTGTGAGTTAAAAGTTGAGAAACTTGACAAAAGACAATCCCGCAAATATGTGTAGGTTTTTGTGTCTAGTATAACACTTGGCATTAGAAATTTGAGATGACTCTTCTAGTGAAAATGTAAGGACAAAGAACCCATAAAGAAGTAAAATTGTATCACACGATTACCGTGGGATATGGCCATCTATAGTGGGTGTTCCACCAATCCAGTAATGCCATCTTTGCATCCTTTGGTAGCTTTCCTTTCTTCCTCTTCTTCAAGAATTCTTTTCTCAAACTGCTAAGATAGCCACTGTACTTGCGTAGTAGCATTTCTTTCAGCTCCTGGTCACCTGGACAGATACCCGAGCTTTCGGGGTTCTCTAGTGCTTCCAACTCCCCACCGCTTAGCTCTTCCTCTGAGGTCCCACCTCCCTCATCTGAAAAAATAAGCCAATTAAGAATCAGGAATTCTATTATTTACCTCGAGGACACACAAGAATATCAACAATAATGTCATTTTGATTCACCAAAGACATTAACATGTTCTTGAGAAATAAGACGCCTAAAATGCTTACACTAAAAATTGTCTTACAAACATTAAATGTCACCCTCTTTGTGTCAAGCAAGAAAGACAAACAGACATGAAGAACACAACTCAAGCACATAAACACAGCGATTTATGTGGTTCGGCATGTAGTGCCTACGTCCACAGATTTACACCCAATTCCAATATTCTCACGAGCTCAAAAAAAAAAAAAAAAAAAAAAATTTACAAGACCAGCCAAGAAAAGTATGATAAATAACCTGTAACCTGTAGTTAGGGCTAAACAAAACAGTAAGTGAAATAGCTATTTTACCCATCCATCGACCGGCAGAGTCGATTGCTGGATCATCAGTACTTCCCGAGTGCCTCGGCAGCATCAGTCTCCATATAACAACACCTTGTTTGTGTGTAGAGAGAGAAAGAGAGGAAGGACAATATACATTCATACAATATTTTATCACCCACATGAGAAACCATGCTTATATTCCCAAGTACTAAAACTCCTACAACCAAGTACTTACAGGATAGAAACTTGCTTGCAGTTGCATGTCACTCACCACCTTGTACCAACTGTTGGCTTTTTCTTAGAATGCAACATACTAGAGATATATGGTCTCATTGGCATTCTTGCAGATTGATCGCTAAATCTCTGGCTCCAAATACATAATGATATTACATAGCACAACTATAAATAAAAATTGCACCCAGGGAGTAGGATTGCCGTCCCCTGAGTCTGCCTTGGATGCCTCCAACATAACAAATTTACTTAATCCACAAATTGTAAACTTCACAAGACTCGGACCTTTAAGGAGGGTGTTTGAGTGTAAAAGCAAAAGGACAGACTCAAATGAACCACATAAACATATGTACATAAAAACAATAATGAGGGTGTCATCCCTGTATAAAATAGATAGGGCAAAGCAATATTGATGATGCAATGTTCTGGTTGCATAATGTAGTTTTCTATCATATAATCATCCACCATCACCAATGCAACTGCACACGAGGGCAGGGAAGTATACATGCAAGCATGCCATGGCACATGAATAACCAAATAACAATAGGCATGTCAAACTTGGGACATCAAACATTGAAAGCCTTCAATTTTTCTTCATCCTCCTTTCTTCTGATTTTTGGGTGTGTATGCCTGTACTTGTTGGTGGAGCAGGATTCGTGTCGATAATCACAAACGGTTGGGGATTGTTGTTCTTTATCTATGTAAAGAGCTTGAATGCAAGTTGTGGGTGGTGTCGTACAAGTTACTGCAATGAAATAACATTGAAGTACCTTGTAGCATCAGTATGCAACAAAATTAAAAGAACAAAAAAAATTTATGCGAAAATCATTGGTATGCAAGGCATTCCAGTAAAGCAGTTACTAAATATTTCAACTTATTCAATAGGGGTTTGTAGGATATTTTACGCTAAAACTGGTCCAAGGCGTCCTTAGAAAAGTATACATCATGGGACTAAGGAATGTGAAAAGCCAGCCAGTACTAGACAACATATGTATGTGTATGAGTGACTTGTTGTAATAATGGTCAACTCGATTGAAGAATTATATTTCTTATACCTACAAAGAAGCCTTCCATAATATGTGACCGCGTTTGAGGCAACATGATTACAAAATCACTCACTTACCCAAGGTGCAGGCATACTGTCTACTATGTATTTATGGGTTTAAATCATGCTTAGCAGAGGTGCTACATAAGCATTGTTTAAAATGAGGAAGTCAAAGCTTCATTAGATATTTGTGTAGCAGAAAATGACTTAAATCTATAGAAGCAGCGAAAAATTTCTTTTTCCCTCTAAAAGCCCACTATGCATGAAGAGGGGCAAGACTTTGCATGTTTTTAGTCTAATTTCCTCTTGCTCTCCATTCAACTAGAGGTATATGCATCGAGCAGCAGTGTCGATGGTAACTAGTAATAAGAATGACTAGATGAACAAGGCAGGCACAGCAAAAAGGGAATCAAAGTACAAAATAAGAATTATCACCAATGTTCAGTGCACCGTATTTCGTTGATAGTCTTCTAAGGATTTGAATTGTGGTTATTTAAGCCATGGTTCAATAGCTGGGAATCAATTCAATTGACTTCCAAGGGGTAAGGTAATCAAAAAAAAAAGGAATATGCTAAGGACCATTCTGCATATAATAGTTTCTCATTCATTTTTTGAAGGGAATCCAGCATACAATAGCGAGAAGCTACAAAACTGACTATTTTCTTCTATTTCCTCCAATCTTTTCCCAAATATAGAAATGCAAGAATCCCTCTACTTTTTCCTCTCTTGCCTACACGTGTACTCTCTTGTGATGTTTTGAATAGATTTTCAATCTTATAAAGAGAAAAGTACATTCGAGGGACGGAATCTGAAATAAGGACTACAAAAGTGGAAATTGACTTTAACCAACAAGTCAAAACTAATTTGAAAAACTGGAAAGGAAGCATCCAACTTTCAGGGATACAACAATGTGGGCCTAGTATAAAAAATAAGTGGAAATTGTGAATGGCTAGTACCATAGCAACAAATCATTAAATCACTTCAAGTTAGACTGACAAATGGAGAGAACAAAACTATTTTCGTAATTTTCGCATGCCAAAAATTGATTCTTAGCCTCCTCTACAGGAGCAATACATAATCAATGCGCCAAGTGTTTAAAGTTTGTTGCATCAAGCACAGGTAAATCTCACAAAGCTATTGTGTAGGCATAAAAATACACTCCAATTCAGCCATAACTCAACCCAAAAGCTAACTCAACCTAAAAGCAAACCAATGTCCTTGACTGAGAAAACATTCTCCTTGTAATATTTTGAATATGCGAACTATCTTTAATGCAGTATATTATTTTGCACCAAAAAGGGGAAAATATTGTCAGTCTTCGAAGTGACAAAGCCAGAAAAAATGGTCCAAAACAATTGTCTTGCTCAAACATTGCATTGCTAAGAGAACGATTGTTATCAGCAACATGACTCAAAATTGGCTGAAAATTGTCAAAAGCACAGGAAAAGAAAATCTCCCACCCCACACCCCCACAGTGAACCAAAAAGATAAAAGAGTAAATAAATGAAAAGAAAGGGGGATATTCCATAAACAAGACATGAACAATGAAGAGCAAAAAAAAAAAATTCCACATACAATATGGGAACAGATATGTTTACATGATTCTTTTTCTCTATTTGAGAGCATCATTCATATGCCGAGATACATTTATGAAGGAAAGAAATATCAAGTACTTCAAATAAGTTTATTGTGTGAAAAAGAAACTGTAGTTCCTGCAAAAACTAATAGAAATGCAAGCATAGCCCACATGAATAAGTTCACTAGTTCCTGCCTGAAAAGTTGATAGAAGTACCAGAATGGTCCACATGAATAAGTTTACCTGTTCCTGTCAGACTCATATGCGCTGCCACTAAGGCCCATGTGCATCAGCAGTTAAGCAGAAGTATTACTAATGCAGTCCTCTAATAGAAAAACATATTTGCAGGGAACATCAAATTTGTAGAGGAAATATGACTACAAATAAATCAAAGTTGAATTGATTATGTCAACTTAACTCCTCTACCATAGTTAAATAACCAGAGTCTCAATGTAAAAATAAA
>JAUPMG010281597.1:1183-18356 GCA_031762675.1 Pachysandra terminalis | reverse complement strand
GTTTTTATATATCGGCTACATCATCCAAGACATAGCATGAGTTTACCATGCTGAGTTTGCAATAAACAATTGTACAAGATAACATACGACAGACACAACATCAGAAGCCTCACATCAATTGCATAAACCGTACCAGCGGATAGCCACGTTTTAATACATGAATTGATGTAGTATAGAACAGGTATTGATTTGAACTACAACAATCTAACAGGCATATAGCTTCAGGCATAATTCTATGCTAGTTAAGGTGGGATATGCTATATGGACTCTTCTACTCACCCCAAAGTACCCATGTCAACACGACACAACATGGGTATGGGTATGGGATCCATGTCGAATCCTTCACATCCGTGTTCAGTTTTTCTTTAACAGATGTTTCCTTTATTTTAAACAAATACCTCCGTTATCGTCATTTCATACTTAATTATCATGTTCAAAATGAGTAGAATTTGTTATGGTGTTTCAGTGTTTGTAATATTATATTTTGGTACTACTTAGCATAAATAAGTTCAAAATATATAGTATGGAGCCGAGTCCCCATGATCTATGATATGGGGATGAGACGAGTCTGACAACTAGACACATACCCACACCTGAGTCCATGTAACATAGAAGGGTGGAGGTTTGCAGCTGAAGAAGTTATAAGCGATAAACCTGTCCATCAGAAGCTGTGTTTCTACATCATTCTGCAAAAGGCATTTCTGCCCTGTCTGACATTTAGACAATGAAATTCCTTCCACATCTCAGAACTGATATAACTACCCCCCCCGGCCACACCACACACACCACCACAACCACACAAATGAAGAATATTTTTTTTGACACACACAAGGAGCTTGTTTGAGCAGAAGCAATTCCTTGCACCATATAAGTATCAGCCATCTACTAAGCAACCACGGTACCCAAAGCAACTATCACATCAAAAGGAATTTACAGCTATATCTGATTTCTAAAAGCTCTGTTGATAGAAAGAAGCAAGAGCAAGAGAACAAGTGACGCCAGATGATTTTATATGGTTAAGAAAATGAAAAGAAAAGGAAAATGAGAAACAGAAAAGAGCCTGATGACAAAAAACACAATTTGAGTGTGTTTTTTCTGTATTAATTGGATATCTTTACATAAAATTACTAAGTAGAGTAACAAGAACGATATTGACTTATCCCAAGCTCCCAACTATATGGAATTAGCAACACAAATTATATTGTGCTATTCTATTCTGTCAAAAACCATGCTTATAGTTAAATTATGTGCCAACAAATTATTTTCATCAACTCCATTCAGACTTTTTCGGCCTTCCTCTAGCTTTTTGGAACTTAGAACCATCTTGCACCTTCTTATAAGCACTGCCATAGGTCTCCTTTTACATTCCCAAGTGTGTGTGCACAAATGATAGTGTCCAAAACTAGAGGTTCAGATCTTACGGATGCCGGAGGACCCGCAGAGATCTGAGGGTTAAAGAAGGCTATAGGAGTGAGGAAGGACGAGGACAGTAGGAGGATATGGGAGGATGTACCCTAGAAAATCGATCCTTTAAAATATGTGAGGAGACCCCTATTTATAGGTGGTACTCGCTCCTTAAACCATCATAGATTAGACCGCCATCCACAAGTGTTGGCGACGCAATCTGTATACCCAATCCTCCATATCAAACCCACCGGCCCTTCCCTTACCTTAATTGATTTCCACGAGGGCGGACCCCCATGGTATGTATGTTTAGATAAGAGAGGAGCAAACTCCCCATCCACCCCCACCAAACCAAAAGCCTCAATGATCCCCTGCCAAGCCCGACCCATGGGCTTCCATTAACATTTGGAAACGGGTACAATGCCCATTTACAAATGTTCCATATGCCTCGTAACCTTACTCAGGAAAGGACGCTTGAGTCCTTTACAAAGCATCACACCATACCATGAGAACCTTTCAGATCGTGCCACGTATCTGCTGCAAACACCCCCTTATACATTAGCCCCCCAGTCTTTGGTGCTTCATTCTTTGAAGCAGCAAGACACTTACCATGATTAAAACCGCTTCTTTCCAAATGGTAATCCATCATTTTCCTAGGGATTCGAATCGTTGCCTTTTTTTGGCATTATCCCTCCCTTTTGCCCCCATATATATAGCCAATTTAGGCTTTCTTTTCCCATCCATTTCTATTCCTTAACCCCGTTTCTGTAATCTCCAAAACCAAACCCCTTTTCCTTTCACCAAACTGTGAAAAAGTATATTGTCTTCTTCTTTCCTTCCATTCCATTAATGGTGCATTACCCAACTGGCCATGTTACCAATTCATCTAAAGAAAGCAAAAGAACCTTTGACGATATTCTTCCTGCTTTAGTAGATAGGTTCTAGAACTACACCATAGGTATCTCAACTTACCACTCCTCATAAGTGGTTTACTGGCCAAGGTACTCTAGATTCCACACTCGGTCCCGTCCCTTGATCCTCAAAGCCTGTTTTAAATTGTTAAGTAGAATATACACGATTTTTGGTTGAAATGAATGATTTTCCCCTTTCCGTCCCCAAGTTTTGCTCTCATCCCAAAGAGATAGCATGTTGAGCAGATTGGGTTACCAAGGTACTATCCAAAAGTATTATGTCTTCTTCTTTCCTTCCATTCCATTAATGGCGCATAACCCAACTGACCATGTTGCCAGTTCATCTAAAGAAAGCAAAAGAGCCTTCGATGATATTCTTCCTGCTTAAGAAGATAAGTTCTGGAACTACACCAAAGGTAAAGTCTCTCAACTTACCACTCCTTATAAGTGGTATACTGGCCAAGGCACTCTAGATTCCACATTCGGTATGTTTCTTGATCCTCAAACGATACCACGATTTTTGGTTGAAAGGAGTGATTTTCCCCTTTCCGTCCCCAAGTTTTGCTCTCATCCCAAAGAGAGAGCATGTTGAGCAGATTGGGTTACCAAGGTACTATCCAATGCTGCAGATTCAGATGTTCTGATAAGGGATGGCATATTCGACCCATTAATAGCGTCAAATCCCTTATCATTCCCATTGATAAGAATGCCTTAATCATGCTGTTATACCGCTGGAATCCACTAACTCATACTTTTGTGACTTCATGGGGTGAAGTATCACCATGTCTGGACGATGTCAACATCTTGATGGGCTTGCCAATATTCGGTGAAGTAGACCTGCTTCAAATTATAGTAAAACCAGCGGAAGAATCCGTTCATTAACAATTTTTCCGTGCACTTCTTGACTCTACTAAGCAGGAGAGAGCTTTCATAGAAGCATCTGCATGTTGCCGGGCCAACTTCTCTTGTTGGATACCCAACTTTTGGAAAGAAAGAGAAGTAAAGCAGAGGTAACATGATTCCGAGGGAGGTATTGGGTGCAGGCCATAATAGCCCTTGCCATCTGGCCGCCTTCATTTCTTTATTCCTTTCCCGTTTTTTATTTGAAGGTTATCTAAAAGAAAAGGTATTGCAGAAGCATTTCCCAACGACGATAAGAATGGCTGCTGGCATCAACTTTCCTCTGGGACCATTATTCTTGGGTAGTTTATACCAAGAGTTAAGACTTTTTTCTTGAGCAACCTGTACACGCACATGGCCGTTTTGTCATAGAGTCCTTCGTGTATACTCATTTCTTGCAGATGTGGCTGTATGAGAGGTTACTCGGCTATGTTGTGCCGATAGAGTTCAACGCCTTCAAGAGTCAACCGACTTCCCATGTTTAAGGTTCTTTTGTGATCGATGAGGCTGAGATAGTACCAGTCAAGCATCTCCGCTATCGTCATTGGCATGGGGTGAAACCCGTGCAAGGAATCCGCGCCATTAATCTCTTAGATGACCTTTCTTCCTTCTTTCTTCGTCGTTATGTACGCCTTCCGCCTGGTATCGATCATACCACATATTGTAATAACTCCTCAAATTGATAAAGCTGTAGAGGAATTTTCATTTGGGCACCCTCAACATTTAATTATCCATCATTATAACTTCGTAGCCACCATTACTCCAGGTTGCCTCCTGGGATACGCAAACGAACTTTTGTCTTGGACCCCTTACAATCCTCACCATTTCATTCATTGGTTCAGGTTAGACCAAGCTTCTCCCAGTTTTTCCACTGGTCGTTTTATCAATATCTGGGTCGGTCAAGCTTACGTTCTTTAGTCATCTAGGGAAAATCTGAAGTTAATGTTTCCCAAAATCCCATACCCTGGCTTCGGTCCCCGTGGTGCATGTACTGCAGGGATGGACTTACTTTGGAGTACTATAAGTCGCTTCAAAGACTTCGTTCAGAGTATTCTGTTTGTGTTGGTACCACCTGAAGTTCCAACTAAAGATCAACATCTGAAATCTCTCAATGAGTGTTCATAAGAAAGATACTGGTTTAGGCGCCAGATTTCACACCGCGGATGTCACACCACCCGTCAAGCATCAAGGCGCTAAGGTATGCACTATACCTCTTCTCTTTCGTAATCTTGTTAGTTATTCCTTCTTTACCTAACTTCATATGTATTAAAATCCCTCCCTTTAATTCTTTGATCAGGTTGAACCTTCCCATTTAGCTGAGCCTTCCTATTCGGTTGGACATTCCCGTCAAGCTAAGCCTTCCCATCAAGTCTGTGAGAAAACACAACAGGGGATCGAGATATCAGATGAATCTGATACCGAAGGATCGACCAACGATGGGTCTTCGGCAGGGAACTCCTAGACAACTTTAATAAGAAGAGTTTCAACAAGAGCCAATTTTCCTCCAACAACATGACTTGTACCTCGGGTACTTCATGGAGAATCTCAAAACCGTTGGGGCCTTCCTTTGGGAACATTGACGTGCTGTCCCCCTCATCAATTCCCTCCATATATGGCAGGGGAATCTTTTCTGAAAGTTATCAAACAGGGGGTCCAAATTCTGCTTCTTTCTCATCAACTCACATTCCTCATGCTCCTACCTATTTAGCCAATCTCCTTCTTTTGGGGAGCTCCCATATACTCCCGACGAGATTTTTATTTCTGATTTCACTTCAGATCCAACAAGTGACCATCCTGGGCGTATTCAGGAAGCAAAAAGTTTAGCTAATCCTCCGCATCCCTCACCATGTTGTCCCTCGATCCGGTACATGCTAGGGAAAACACCTCATACCCCTATTTCTTTGGAAGACAAGAAAAATGCTGCTACTTCAAACCGTGGGGCGCGTTCTTCCCCTGTCCCAGGTTCTTACTCAACTCCCCCTATACCCAATGCTAAGTGAAAGCTCCATCATCCTGACGATCCTATGTTACAAAATTCAGAGGTACCTGGATCTACCTTTCTTTTCCTCCTTTGCATACATTTTTTCCCTATATTCCATTTTTCTTAATCCTCACCCCCCTCCTTTTTTGACTAACAGCTCAGAGAGAAACTCCAAATAATTTCTAAGGACCTTTCTCTCTCTGCTCGCAATGGGACTTCCGGTCACAGTAGATCCTCATCTCAAGGAAACCCTTCCTTGACCAATTCTCCAGGTTCTCCTCCTACAACCACCCATTGTGCCGATGAGGCAATGTCAGTCGTTTCTCCCCGAGGAAATATAGCAGTTGTTCCTCCCATCAAGGAACCCTTGTTCGTCAACCAACCAACTATCTCAACTGGCGAAGGGCTTGGTGAGTCTAGCGATGGGTCCGCTAATGATCCACATTTAACAGCAGGCAAAGATATTCCTGGTGCTGCTACCTTTCACGATGAGGAAGTCTCTCAGACTATACCTCATCCTGCCTACTCTGATCTTGCCAACATTCTTTGGGGCGATGATTCGCAAAGCCAGGCACAAGCGAGGCTCCCTCTTACAAACATTGTTAGGGTCACCGGTTAAATCATATCTTCCGAATTTACTGATTTACTTCGAGCCATCAAAGAGAAGTACAGTGATGTGATGAAGGATTTCAGCCTTCCTAACCAATCCTGGAGGATTTTCTCCGGCTCCTGTTTGTGCAGCATAGTCCGTGATTTCCAGCACCTTACACTTCCTGATTTTATCCCCTCAACCCGAAATGCATTATCTTCCGCTATTGAGTGTGCTACCAAGATGGGCAAAAAGTGAGTTGGCTATGGGCTCATTTCCGCCATGTGAAGAGGGTTGTCGAGAAATTCCACCTTTAAAAGGAAGTAAAGAGCCAGAAATCATCAACCTTTCCACAATCCGAGTTATTCGAAAAGGCTGTTGCCAAGAAACCCAGCCATCTCTTGAATGTTCGTGCTCAATATAAGGCTCTAACCTCACAGGTTTCCCAACTTCAACAGAACTTGTCACTGTCGAGCGACAATTAGATGAAATGCGCCATCAGCATTTTGCCACATTGGAAGTGAAGAAGTTCCCAGAAGACCTCTTCTCTCTAAAAGCGGAAATTCATACAAGGCTTAGTGGTGGTTTTCTTGGCATCAACCTTTTTTAATTGTTCCTTATTTATATGTCAGTTTCTCTTCTCCCTCTTTTTTTTTCTTTGTATTTGTATCTTTCAGCCACTAAGGGCATCTTGTTTGTTTCCCGAGATGTAGCTTGTTATACTACTTTTCCTTTGTGACCATTTCCTTCTGAATAAATGCCTTAACTTATTTTATCCTTCCTGTCACTTCAGCTGTCAAATCATTCTCAATGATGATATTTGTCTTTTAATTTATATATATATATATATTTTTTGTCGTTTCATTTTCGCTCTATGGATATAAATAGGCCCTATGCCTTGCTTGTTACTTTCATGCAGAGGGTGTTCTCCTTTCCCTTCCCTTTTTAACAGAAGTAACCATATTCTTCCTTGAGCACCATTCTCCCTCTGTGATTGAGAATATCCAAGAAGATGACCAGTTGGACCATCTTTGAATGTTACTGAGCCTATTGCTGCCCCTGTTATCAACCACTTTTGTCCCTCAGTTCCACCATTTTGTTGGCTTACTGCTTCTACTCATCACGAGTTTCCCTATTTTTCTAACCCCCTCACACTTTTTCCTCAATCTTTACCTTCCTGGGAAAATGAAAGGACTTCTCATTTCTCTAAAAACAAAGGCGCTTGGTTTGTAAAAAGACTTTAAGAGCTATTCCATTGAGGGCATCTTTCAGTTTCCCGCCTTACCCTGTTGGGAGGACAAGGCTCGAGCAGCCAATATAAGGGAGTCAATTTGCTTCACTATATATCCGGAGCTTTTCGAAATTTTTCCTTATCCAAAGCGCATTAGCAGGTGCCGCTGCAAATGGGTAAAGTTTATCTCTATCATGACCGAAGTCGCCCTTCTAGACCGTTATTACAGTGTCCATCGCTTAACTCATTTGTTCCGCTATCTCGAAGGTCGTGCTATTTCGGTGTTTCTAAGACTGTCTTTAGCTGAAATAAGCCATATACTCAATATGCTGCAGGTTCTACCCTTTACACTTTGAACCTAAGGAAGAATTTGCTTGTCTCAAAGAGTCTATGTGCCTTTACGAAACAGATCCGGTTTTCATAAACTCTCGTCGCCTACTCAGAGAGGTGGCAAACTTAGAAAGAAGAAGCGCAGAGACTCCTGCACCGATCCATCGGTGCAACCTTGATCATTGCTGCAAGTGACATCTTGGTTTTCATAACCGCATGGCGCCAAAGTATAACATTAATTATCTCAAAAACTCGAATTGAGGCTGCTGAACTTTTTGTTGAGGAATAGGATATGAAAATCCGTCTGGCCGAAATATACTTCAAGTCCTAAGGTGGTGACATCCAAAAAGATGCCTGATTCCCGAACCTAGAATGATGATTTGTAGTGCCCCTTCGCCTTTTATCTTTCCCTTTGTATGTATATATAACTGACACATGTACTTCTTAGAGTTCGAGGTATAAAGAGATGTCATTGCTTAGGAGATACTTCCCCCCCTTTTTGCTTGTTTTTTTTATCATATAAAGGGCTTCAACTTAGCATCTTTTCCTTCGCATGTTCCTCTTCTCATTTTTCTGAAATTTCTCTTTAACTTTTCTTGATCCTCTTTCGCCATGACTTTCCTTTCCAAATATTCTCCAAGTTCTTCTGGTTCAGATGTTTTGATCGCCTTAAAACATTATTATTGGGTTGGAAACCTTTCCATAGAATGCTTAATCCATCGTTGGCCAAGTAACTTGTCTAAGGAGCTCGTTGGTTTCTATGTCCGCTTCAACATTTATCCAGAATTGTTTGATGACTTGCCCATACCTCCCTTAGTAACCTCCAGCCACTCGAAGTGGGGAGAAATCATATTTCTCCTTTAGGAGGCTGACATTTATGCACTCGAACTTCTTCTGTCTCACACCCGTTGTGTGTGTCGTTCCGACTTCTTTCCCAGTTAAAGGCTATTAGAAGCCGTTCTTGCGGCCTGTGCAAGTTTAATTCCGGCTTATCAATGTTGTATTGAAAAATGAGAATTTTAGTTGGTTGCAGAACTATGACAGTCTGATCCTTCCTTGGGTCAGAACCTGTTTCTTCGTGTTGCACTGCAGTGCGACAAGGTGATTCTTTCAGACCAAGAAGGGGTAAAGATAGTTGCCTTCCATATTCAAAAAAATTCAAACCTTCGTCACAAGGAAGCTAGGACTGCTGCCGCCATGGATTTCTTAAAGAAATCCTCATCTTATTCAGATGATAGGAAGAATCGTCTAGAGGAAAGAATATCTGTAGCAAATCAATTTTTCCGTCCATTAGGGATCGACTTGTAGTTTCTCCTGTGATTTCAACCCCCCTTTCTTTTTTTTGCTTTTATAACAACGTAAAACTTCAGAAGCATATCCATGTGTAAATCATTTCACCATACCTCCCCCCTTTATCTCTTTTTTTTCAAAAAATGAAAGGCGAATGAGAGAAGGAAAAAAAATTCCTATAAATCACTTCAAGGATAGTACATTTATTTCCCACTGATAGAACTGTACAGCATTTTGTCATTTGGTGTAATCAATTTGTAATACCATGATTCATATCTCTCGTGTATGATGTAGGGCCCTTCCCATTTGGGTGCAAATTTTGGTAGTGAGGTTCCATTGTGAATTTGAATGGCTGCTCGCAAAACAATGTCGCCTACCTCAAAGCTCCTTTTCCGAGCATGCTTATTGTAGGCTCTGGAAAGCCTTTTCCTGCAAATTTGGGCATGCTCCTCAGCCTTATTTCTCTTGTCATCTATCAATAGCAATTCTATATTCCTGCTTTTCTGCCTCTCTTCAGTCGTTATCTGATTTTCCTTTAATACTCTAGTGCTTTCCAGTCGTAATTCCACAAGCAAAACCTCTTCTGATCCGTATCCAATGAAAACGTTGTGGTTCCAGTAGAACTTCATGGCAACATTCTATATGCCCACAGGGTTGTAGATAAGTTCGCGTGCCATAACTTGCCATGATCTTTTACTGTACTGCTTACCTCCGCCTAACCATTTCCTTTGGGATAAAATGGTGTCGATTTGATGTGAGTTATTCTTTGTAACAGACTTGATATCTCTATTGACAAACGAACGTCCCATTATCCCTGATGATCTATGCTAGAATACCAAACCGGTGTATTATATTCCCCTGAATGAAATTAGTCACCGCAGCTCATGTCGCCTTGCTGAGTGGAACTGCTTCCACCCATTTGCTATAGTACTCTGTAGCAGTTAAGATCCATATGTTCCTTCTAGAAATTGGAGATATGGGTTCCACCAGATCTAATCCCCATGTATGGAAAAGCCATGTCGTAGCGATAGACTTCAGTTCGCCATGTGGTGCATGTATCTTTCCCGCATGTACTTGACATTTATAGCACTTCTTTACAAACTCAACAACATCTGCTTCCATTATAGGCCAATAATATCTGATAGGCAATCTCCTGCAATAACCTGGATTTTCCTTCATGTTCACCGCATTCTCCTGCATGGATTTCCTGCATGACTTGAGTTTTCTCTTAAGGACTTAAACACCGTAAAGGGCTTCCGCCTTTCGGAATAGCAGTCCTTCTTCCATGATAAATTTCACTGAATTCTTTTTTATTCTATCTACCATGTATCTATCCTCAGGCAGTTTTCCCTCCATCAAGTATTCTGCTCATGGTTTCCGCCAATCATCCTCTTATATCTCGAGGCATTCTGCCTTTTTAATACATATTGAACACTGTTTCTACATGTCGTGTGCCTCTTTCAATATCTCCAGCCAATAAAACTTCCTTTGTAGCTGTTGATAAAGTGGAACACTGCCATTATCTCAACATATGGATTCATGCATGACTTGAGTTTTCTCTTTAAGGACTTAAACACCGTAAAGGGCTTCCACCTTTTGGAATAGCAGTCCTTCTTCCATGATAAATTTCACTGATTTCTTTTTTATTCTATCTACCATGTATCTATCCTCAAGCAGTTTTCCCTCCACCGCTCATGATTTCCTGCACGACTTGAGTTTTCTCTTAAGGACTTAAATACCGTAAAGGGCTTCCACCTTTCGGAATAGCAGTCCTTCTTCCATGATAAATTTCACTGATTTCTTTTTTATTCTATCTACCATGTATCTATCCTCAGGCAGTTTTCCCTCCATCAAGTATTTTGCTCATGGTTTCCGCCAATCATCCTCTTATATCTCGAGGCATTCTGCCTTTTTAATACATATTGAACACTGTTTCTACATGTCGTGTGCCTCTTTCAATATCTCCAGCCAATAAAACTTCCTTTGTAGCTGTTGATAAAGTGGAACACTGCCATTATCTCAACATATGGATTCATGCATGACTTGAGTTTTCTCTTTAAGGACTTAAACACCGTAAAGGGCTTCCACCTTTTGGAATAGCAGTCCTTCTTCCATGATAAATTTCACTGATTTCTTTTTTATTCTATCTACCATGTATCTATCCTCAAGCAGTTTTCCCTCCACCGCTCATGATTTCCTGCATGACTTGAGTTTTCTCTTAAGGACTTAAACACTGTAAAGGGCTTCCACCTTTTGGAATAGCAGTCCTTCTTCCATGATAAATTTCACTGATTTCTTTTTTATTCTATCCACCATGTATCTATCCTCAGGCAGTTTTCCCTCCATCAAGTATTCCGCTCATGGTTTCCGCCAATCATCCTCTTATATCTCGAGGCATTCTTCCTTTTTAATACATATTGAGCACTGTTTCTGCATGCCGTGTGCCTCTTTCGATATCTCCAGCCAATAAAACCCTTTCCTTTTGTAGCTGTTGATAAAGTGGAACACTGCCATTACCTCGACATATGGATTCATGACATTCTTTCAATTGTTTGTCTGCCTCTTCTTTACCTAAACATCTCATTAAAAATCCCTCGGGTCCCTTGTGATAAGGCCATTCAGTATGCAAAAATTTCTCAAAATTTTAAGAGACAATAGAGTAGACATCGACCCTTGAAGTTCCCTTCGAATCACCGCCCTCCAACCAATTTCCTTTTCTTCTTGGTCTGTATTGTCATTTGCTTGGGCTTCAAACAATGGCACACATTTCGTTTTAATCTCAATTACCTTAACTGCTCCCTCAAATTGGATTTTAGACACCAATGTAGCCAATGCATCCACATGCCTATTTCCAGTCTTGAGTACATCTTCAAAATCGCCTTCTGGAACCCTTGCAACAGTTATTGGGCTTTTGCTCGATAGATTGACAACATAGCATCTTTCACAGAGAAATTTCCTATCATTTGCTTAATGACTAGGTTTGAATCCCCCTTATGATTATCCATATGACCCCCATGTGTCTCGCCATCGTGAGTCCGACTAAGAGAGCCTTATATTCTGAGGTATTATTGGTACATGGGAACTCCAACTTGTAAAAAACCGATGTTTCCTCACCTGATGGCAATATTAGGTCAGTTCCTACGCCTCCTTCTGTGGCAGTAGATGACCCATCAAAGGCTAGTGTCCATTGGCCACATCTTCATCCATTATACAAATATCCTCTTCCAACGTGTCATACAGTTGGATATAATCTTCCCCTAAGAAGTGCACTATCAAATCAGCGACAACCTCCCCTTTTATTGTTGTCGACATCATGCTTGTTATGTCATAGTCAGAAAGCATCAACTGCCACTTGGCAATCCTTCCCAACATCACGGGCTTGTTGAGTAAATTCCTCACAGAATCTGACTTTATCATTAAGTGAACTTTGTGCACCATTTAGTAATGTCATAACTTCTATGTTGAGTGTATTAGCGCCAAAAATGCTCTTTCCACTCTTGAATAGCGCATTTCCGCGCCATTGAGGTTTCCGCTTATGTAATAAACAAGCCTTTCCATTCCGCCATCATCATCTTGAGCTAAAAGCACTACCACTGCTTTATCCAATGCCGCCAAATACAACTTTTAAAGGTTTTCCCTTTATTGGCGTCACCATGGTATGAGCATTAGTTAACAATTCCTTCAGTTTGTCAAAAGATCCTTGAAATTCTTGCGACCATTCGTAGTGGCGATCTTTCTTCAGTAGCGCCAGTAATGGGATTAACACTTGCACCACTCCCGGTATAAACCTCCTAATGTACGATATTTTTCCCATGAAGCTTTTCAGCTCTTTGATGTCCTTGGGTAGTTGTAATCCGCCTATGGCTTTGGATTTTGTGGGGTCAATGTCGACTCCTTTGTGATGTACCATAAATCTGAGAAATTTACCAGATGATACTCCGAAAGCGCATTTCAATGGATTCATCTTTAATTGGAAGCTTTTACACCTTTTGAACACCTTTCGTAGTGTTTCGACATGATCTTCCCTTGTTTTTTACTTCACCACCAAGTCATCAACATAATCTTCAACTTCTTGGTGTATTATGTCGTGAAATATGGTTGTCATGGCCCTCTGATAGGTAGCGCCAGACAGAATGGTAAAAATTCCCAATCGGTGTCCTGAAGGCTATCTTGGTAGCATCCTGAGTAGCCATTTTAATTCGGTTATATCCACTGAATCCGTCCATGAATGAAAACATCTGAATGAAAGCTGACATCCATAAGCAGATCAATATTGGGCAGAGAAAACTCATCTTTTGGGCACGCCTTGTTGAGGTCTCTATAGTCCACACAAACCCTGATTTGTCCATTTTTCTTCTTAACTAGTACTATGTTAGACAACAACTCTGGGTGCTGGATAGGTGCTATGAATTTAGCCTTCAACAATTTCTCAACCTCCACTTTTATCTTCAACTCTATGACTGGATGAAATTTCCTCTGTGACTGCTTTGCCGGCTTGATCGAAGCATCTATATTGAGTCTATGAGTAACTGACTTTGCATCCAATCCTGGCATTTCATCATAATTCCAAGCGAAGACATCTTGATATTCACGAAGAAACTCTATGATCCTTCCCTTTTCCTCCGAATTAAATGAGGCACTGATGAATACCGACTTGCAAACCTTCTCATCGCTGACGTTTCTTTTCCAATTTCTCATCTACCGCTTTGTTGCTGTCCTGCAACTGCTCAGGAGCTTCCTTAACAATCGTTACTTCCTTCTCAGGTTCCTTCACCTCCATTGCCATCTCATTCTTACTCTGTCCCTCTTTTTCGGGGAAGGATTCTATCTATTGAACCAAGGTACTTTAACTTTCCCCTTTGATTGCTATAATTGATAGACCATCCTACCACCGGGCCTCACGGCCATCACGTATTTAGGTTTATCCTTATCATGACTTTTCATCGTTTTCAATACCCTCTTTTACGCCTTTAGTTCCGAAGTGATGGATGATTCCTCGAATCCATCCCAATTGGGTAAAGGAATCGCCCATTTCGGAGATATGTTAGTTACTCCCTCCTCTGCAATTTCTTCAAAGATCATAGCTTCCATAAAGTGTTGTTCCCTTCGAGCAAAAGGCACTCTGGTGGCCGGTATCCTCACAAGACATCCATTCCATCTGGCCTTCACGCATTGACGTACTGTTGAAGGTAGTGCGTCGTAATCATGAATCCATTGTCCTCCTAGCAGTATGTGGTAGGAAGTTTCTACCTTAATAATATGCGTTGGGTGCATGCCCTTCAAAGGTTCGGCCTCGATGCTCATCATAACATATCCCAAAGTTTTTTGCTTCGAGTTATTGAACTTCATTATCGTTCGCAGATCGCGAACTATCCTTTTGGCAGAAATACCAACCGCTTGCAAAGTTTTATATGAAATGAGGTTAATTAATGCTCCACCATAAAAAAAATTTCTTTTACCTCCACTCCATTTATTCGTTCCGTCACATATGGAGGATTATTGTGTCGTGTCTTATCCAATATATCCCCTTCCGAGAAGGTAATGGCGTCTATGACCTGATTGTACTTCTCATGACAAATCACCAATGGCTTCAAAACATTCTTCACCATTTCCTCTGCTATGCTCAGTATCGCCTTCGTCATGTTTATGCAGGCGATCTGGCCAAATCCCATTTCATTGAAGAATTTATTGAAATTAACGTTCTGCAAAATCGTTTGTTCTTGTCGTTCCCTAGCTTACTTCTCATAAGTTTCCGGTTGCATTCCTCTCTGTATTTTCTCTTCGTAGGCGGTGAACCAAGGATCATAGCCTTCAACATCTTGACAACTCTCCATGCAAGACATTGCTGCCATTTCTTTTCCTTTTCATTTGTCCTTATGATGCGGTAAAGGATTTCTATGCACTGAAATATTGTTGCCTCTCAATTCGATGTCTCCTTTGTTTAGCTTTGTATGAAATATCCTTCTCAAAGCCAAGCAACCTTCTGTTGGATGCCTTATTTGGCAATGGAACTTACAGAATCTCGGATTCTTTTCTTCTTCTGGTGTAGGCTCTTGATCCACTGCGGCCCCGCTGGAAGCCTTACCATGCCATCCTTAACCCATTGTTCCAGCAGTTCGTCAATGCTTTCCATGCTACATGGAAAAGGTGGTGGCTCCTCTGGCCTTGGTTTGTCCAGCGACTTCAAGAGCAAAGAGCAGAGTGCCAGGAACTACTACTATGGAGGTCAGGATCAGCAAAAGAAACAAAGGACACAAGGAGAACCGGGAAATTTTCAGAATTCTGAATCCTATCCTAGGAAGTGCTTCAAATATGGAAAGGAAGGTCATATCCGCAGAGATTGTCAACAACCTTTGAGACCTCAGATGCCAGTTCAGCAGAACTTTCAGCAAAGGCATCCAGCTCAGCAGCAGTTTGTTCCCAGACCCCATTATTAGCAGAATCAGCAGCCAGTGCATCAGCAGCAACAGCCCCAACAACAACCTCATGGCAAAGTGTATGCCATTGACCAAAGAGGGCAGAAATCAGAATCAAGGAGCTGTGTTGGAAGGTATGATTCAGATCTTTCATACACCAGCACAAGTTGCTTCATTATTGCCCATTCTAATCCATAAATCATAGCAGGCCTGATGGCTGTCCTATAAATTTTTTCCTTTTTATTTGAGTGGAACACATCGATTGCATAACACTCTAGAAGCACCTCTCCACCGAAGCCATCCATCTCTAATTCTATGAGCAACATCCTCATCAATATTTCTCTCTTTATTGATAACTGATCCTAGATAACGAAATTGCTAGTGTAATCTCTTTAACTGCTAGGCTTAATTGCTTGGTCTCAAATCCAAATCGCTATGCAGTGTCGAGGTCAGTAGGATGATTATATTTTGATGATGCATCAGAACTGCAGCCTAATTTATTGGAAGCAATTAGGGAACTGTCTCGTTCCCGAACTATGACTTCTCTATGAGAGAGATATCATGGTCTATTACAGAGGAAGATGAAATAACTTGTTTTGTACAACCGATAGGAATATCATAGGAATCATCTTCAATTTAAGATATAGATATATCCGGTGAAGGATCATCATTGTTGAAGCCATGATAAGGAGAAAGCGTGAGACACCCAGCTATGGCTTAGCACCTCTATATATATATATATATAGAGAGAGAGAGAGAGAGAGAGAGAGAGAGAGAGAGAAAGAGAGAGAGAGAGAGAGAGCAGGGTTGCATAGATAATCAGTATCCTGAACTTTATTGTCCAATCTGCCTTCAGTGATTGATTTTAAGTGAAAAACTCAGATATGTCAAAAAATGGTAACCTTCACCTAAAAAGTAATGACATAAAAATAATAAACATCAGTAGTATATGAAAACTTTGAGTTTGCCCACAATCACGTGCCTGAAGATGTAAACCCATCAAATAGGAGGAAACAAAACATGGGTATCCTTTTTAGTGTGAGGGATATATCAGAAAGGTTCACAAAAATAGGATTCAGGTTGAATTACTTTTACGCATGATCATGAAGGTAGGGGAAACAATAGCACCAAACAAGTCGAGGATTCCACGAACATTGGATCAAACTGATTATGACATGTATTACGACTCCTTATTCTATCTTACTTAATGGCTCTCCTACAGGATTTCTTTTCATTCAAGTCGAGGATTAGGACCAGGTGACTCCTTATCATCATACATCTTTATTTTGCGTGCTGATTTATTACCTCGGAAAATGGATATTGATGCACAAACAGATAAGAACATTGGACTCAAAGTCACCAAATTTGGCCCACATATTTCACACCTGTTATTTGCCGATGATTGCCTCCTTTTGCAAAAGCTGTGTTTTCCTCATGCTCCAAGCTATTTAATCTCTTAAAAAGCTATTGTAAGGCATCAGAATAAAAGATGAACTACCACAAAGCACAATAACATTCTCATCCAATCTAGCCCACGGATTGCACATAATTCTAGCTAGCTCCTTATGGATCCCCAGAATGACTACATCAGATAAGTATTTGGGACTACCTTTAATCACTGACATTATTAATAAAAATACCTTTACTGACATTCTTGATAAGGCCCAAAGCAAACTACAGGGCTGGATTGTTAAGCCCCTATCACCTGCAGGTAAGGTGAATCTAATTCAATCTACACTCTTAACCACACCACAGCATCTCATGAAATGCATCCGCCTACCAAGGTACAACACAATTACCTTAGATCAACTACAATGGAAATTTTTATGGTCACACCGGGATGGAAAACCTAAAACCCATCTGCTCTCATGGGACAAGGTTTGCACCCCAAGAAACACAAGTTGGCTTGGACTGCGAAAATCAGAGACCGTCAACCAAGCATTCTAAATGAAATTAGTTTGGAAAATCCTGACAGATCCTAATAATCTTTGGGTTCAACTTATTTGCAAGAAATATCTAATAAAGAACTGTTGGGATAAGGCATATGATGATGATGATGATGATGATGATGATCTAACAAAGAACTCTTTTAAAGACACTAAAATCTCATCACGACCATCG
>JAUPMG010281596.1:0-32662 GCA_031762675.1 Pachysandra terminalis | reverse complement strand
TGGGCATTTTAATAATTTTGAATTATTTTTGCCACGTGGCAATGATAGGTGAGGTGACGTGGCGAGAAATCTCGCCATGCGTGCGCAAGATTTTCTTTCCTCTCTCTTTTTTTCTTTCTTTCCTTTCTCTTCTTCTTTCCTTCTTCTTCCTTCCTTTCTCTTTCTTTCCTTCTTCTTCTTCTTCTTCCTCCCTTTCCCCTCTTCTTTCGTTTCTCTTCTTTTTTCATTTTTCCTTTTCTTTCCCTTCTCTTCTTCTTTCCCTCCTTCCCATTCCCTTTCCTTTTCTTCCCCCCTCCTCTTCTATATAAGAAGGTAAGGGATGAACTCAGGAAAGAAAAGACGGTCTCTTCCTCTGACCGAGAACCCACTCACTCAACCTTTTCTTCCCCGAGGAGACCCACACTCAGAAGGCTCTCTCTCCATTTCTGGCGACGCCCCATCTCCCGCATGACCCGACCACCACTCTCTCTCTTCCGCCCTTCACGCACAAATCTCCCTCTCTCTCTCTCTCTCTCTCTCTCTCTCTCTCTCTCCCCCCCCTTCCCTCATCTCTCTCCCGAAACCCCCCCCCCTCTCTCTCTCTCTCTCTCTCTCTCCTTCCCTTGTTCTTTCTTTTCCTTTCTTCCCCTGTTATTCGTCCCTTCTCTGTAACAAAAAAAATAAAAAATAAAAAAAATAGAAAAACAATTACAAAACTCCCCAAAAAGAAATTAAAATAACCAAAAAAACCCCTCAAAGCAAAATCTGACCCAAGGCCCTGATTGGCTTGGGGGTCTTTACTTTTTTTCATTTTTTTTCCTTCACCAAACCGGAAGCCGAGCATTGTTGTAGCCGCCCCTCAAGTCGATCTAAGGAGCTCAAAACAAGAGGAAAAAATGCCGCATCTGTTACAGGTAATTGTTTTATTTTTACATTTATTTATTTTTAGATATTTATTTACTTGTAATATCGTGCTTGGCACTTGAGTTCTATCTGTTCAATAGACCATAGAGACCTTTCTAGAGGTCTATTTTGCATGAATCCAACTCCGTTGAAAAGAGGATTCAAATTCAGTTTCAATAAAAAAATTTTATATTCGTATCTATTATATTTAATATTTTTGTGAATTTTTTAATCTACTGTTTTGTGATGTACTAAACTTATAAAAACTGTTTTCTGATTTTTTAAAAATACTTGTAAATGGATTTTTGAAATAAGGCTTTTACTGGAGGTAGAATACAATGTCCTCAACCATATAAATATTTTATTTCACAAAAAAAACCTATCAGTTGGTTTAGTTTGATTGCTTTTACCGGCATGTTTAGGGATTTACAGTAACTTAACTATATATTTAAAATTATAAATAAAATAATTAGTCATTTTTCTTAAACCTGAAACTTTTTCTGTATATTATATTAGGAGTATAGGAGTTTCTGTGAATTCTTTAGAATTTTTTAATTTTTTTATGTTCTAAATAAATCTATGTAAATAGCTACTCGCAGTTTATTTTGCAGAATTTTTGTTTTTTATAATTTTAATGTGTTCTATTTTTTTATTTTGATTATTTTATTTTATTTGCTTACTTGAGACCAAGTATATTAGACGTATTTAATATTTTTTATTTTAGATTTTTTTATGTTTTGTAAATTATTTTATTTTATTTTTATTATTTATTATTTCTATTTGTATTTAGTAGCTTTCTAGACTTATTTTTATAAATTGACCAAATAAACTTCAACCAGGTAACCGGTGGAATAGGAAGAGAGTGGGTGCCTAGCACCTTCCCACTCTCTTAACTAAACTCCTTACCCTAAACCTGGTTAGACCATTGCTTATTTTATTTTTGTCTATTTTTGGGATTAATTGACATATCAAGGGTGACCATTCACACCCGAACTCAATGAATGGTGGTGACTCCATAATTACCCGATTGACTTATGGTCCACCCGACCGTGGGGTGATCACACATATCATTATTTCCTTCGGATTTATAGAAAACATTGTTGATCAATGTATATATCTGAAGGTCAATGGGAGCAAATTTATTTTTCTAATTCTATGTGTGGATGATATTTTGCTTGCTAGTACTGATTTGAGTTTATTACATGAGACAAAGAGTTTTCTTTCAAAGAACTTCGAGATGAAAGACATGGGTGAAGCATCCTTCGTAATAGGAATTGACATATATCGGGATAGGCCTAACCGGCTACTTGGATTGTCTCAAAAGGCCTATATTTATAAAGTTCTTGAAAGGTTTAAAATGATAGGTCGTTCAACTAGTTCAGCACCCATCATTAAAGGTGACAAATTCAGTAAAGATCAATGCCCTAGGAATGCAATATAGCGATTACAGATGAAAGACATCCCTTATGCTTCTGCAGTCGGGAGTTTATTATATGCTTAAACTTGTACGCGTCCAAACATCAGTTTTGTAGTTGGGATGTTAGGGAGATACCAAAGTGATCCTGGGATGGATCACTGAAGGGCTACGAAGAAGGTAATGCGTTATCTTCAAGGCATCAAAGACTATATGCTCACATATAAGCATATCGATCAACTTGAGGTGATTGGTTATTCAGATTCAGATTATGCTGGATGTATAGATAACAAGCATTCTACATCAGGGTATGCGTTTTTTGCTCACCGGTGGAGCAGTTTCGTGGAAAAGTTCGAAGCAAACTCTTGTTGCTTCATCCACCATGGAAGCTGAATTTGTGGCATGCTATGATGCCACTTCACATGCGCTTTGGTTAAGGAATTTTATCTCTAGGCCACTGAGAATTTATTGTGATAATTCTGTTGCAGTTTTCTTCTCCAAGAATAACTAAAGTTCAAGCGCATCAGAGCATATTGACCTAAAATATTTGGTTGTTAGGGAGACGATTCGAGATCATCTAGTGTCTATTGAACACATTAGCATGAAACTGATGATTGTAGACCCTATAACTGAAGCATTGGCGCCAAAGGCTTACAAGGAGCATGTCCTTAAAATGGGTTTGGATGTTTAGTTGTATAAGGGTATTATGAATTGTGTTGAAACTATGAGATATCATGATTGTTTATGATGATTTCGTTTATTTCCTGTTTCCAATTACGTGCACATATGGTTGGATTTATGATAACATGATTGTGGTAGATGAGATGTCGAAGTTGTTGGAATTCTTAAGATTAATTAATTAAAATTCCTAAGAGGCCTTATGACCACATCAAGTCTTTTGGAATTCTTAATTGATTTTTATGATGGTTCTTGGGAATCCATAACCCACTAAATGACTTAATGGTTATTTAAGTGACTTTTGATATTTCAAATGCATGTCTCTTGCAATTCAACTAAGGAAGCTCAACCATCTCTCAAGTACACTTAACCTTAATTAATTAGAGTAAGATAAAGAGTCATTTTATTTATGAGGATTCATTGATGGAATGAATCCATGAGGCTATATAAAGGGGGGCTCTTGGTCCCTCTCTCCACTCACAACAATTCACAACTTAGAGTATTATGGCATTTCGTCACTAAGCCAAGCTTAAGGGTGAGTGAGGAGAGAGAAGGCACAAGTCCATACTTGGTGTCAAGGGTGAGCATCTTTACAAGCAAAGAAGGAGTCACCATTGCTTAACAAGATATGGCTCAAGGTATGACTTATATTGTTTGTTTAGTTGGTACTATTATCACATAATCAAGATCATAGTCCATGTATATAATTTGGACAAGAGTTTTACAGAAGTATAAGAAAAGGGAGATGTGGGTGGACAAAGGATGAGATGAGTCAGTGAAAGAATGAGGATCGATGGGCGCCATTGGAGAAGGAGAATCAAGTAGGGTTTTAGGGTTTTTGAGTTGCAGAGAGGGTGCATAGGAAGGAGATGATGAGTGCGTAAGATAGCAGACTGATGAGGCAAAGAAAATTGGAGGGAAGGTGGAAGTTCCCCACGAAAATTTAATTTTCAAAGAAATGCAAATGATACATGTTGCACTCAGATTGGATATCGTAGGTGGGCCCACACCGTGGAAAATGTTCGTGCGCCTTTTGAAAGTGAATGAACCCGTCAGGGCTCGTTGGTTGAACTTTTGGAAAAGCAAATTTTCAAAAGTTAAAAAGTAATTGTTGAGAAGTAGATTTTACTATCTACATTTTTATTTTTATAATAAAAAAGTATGTTTGGTACTGGATTGGTCCAGATTGATACCGAATCTTCCAATTTTAAAAAAAAACCATCGGACCGATTGTACCAGTCACCGAACCAGTTGTACCGATCAGTCCAGACTAGTATCTGTTGTACCGATCGGACCAGACCGGTACAACCGGTACCAGTTGTACCGGTCTGGTCCAAAACCTCACGATACAATTAGTGTATCGTGGTTTGGGATCAGACCGTTCCTGGCTAGTCCTGGTATGGACTGGACCAGTTCTGGTCGATCTCAGTCCGGACTGATAGAGTAGTATAGTCCGGTCCAAATCCGGTACTGTAAACACAAATTTTGTTTATCAAAGAATCAACGAACAAGATCTGTATCACAAAATAATTTTGTATTAATTAAATATGAGATTACAATCTCTAGGGATTTTCTTTGTACGAAAGAGAAGATCCTCTAATTCTTCACTTCAGGGTGTCTTCAATCCAAGGGGCGCAACAGCGTAATCTTGGGTTGATGCGAAATCTCCGGCTTGATCTTCGGGCTTGTAGACTTATGGAAGATGTGGGTTGAAAGCTTCGTCTGGATCTCTAGGCTTTTGAGCGTATTCAGAGAATGAAGAACTTGAATCTCCAGGAAGGCTTGAATGTTGTACTTTGGGGCTTCAAGTCTGTTGATCTTCAGGTCTTTAAGAGTGCTTTGATGAAGACGAGGGTCAGATGGTGTGATTCTCGAACTTCGAGATGGGTGTAGGTGTCCTTCACTCCGTGCTTTGCCCGTACTCGGTTGTGAAGATCTTCTCCTTAAGAAGAGCCTTTGTGATGGCGTATTCCTTCTTTGTAAAGATGATTGTGAGAGATTAACTCTTTACAACGAGTTCTTCTCCAAGGATTTAAGGCTTCAGTGGTCCTTCTCCTTGGTTTATGGGCTTTCAAGGATGAAGGTTTTCAAGGTGTCAGAGCTTCAGTATCTCTTGTCATTGGCTTTTTTCCTTCTGGGCAGCAGCACTTCTTCTCTTTTGCTTCTGTCCAGACTTTAAGGGAACAACACTTCTTCTCTTTGGCTTCTCCTGATCCATCTTTAATGAGAGAGAGGACCCCTATTTATAGATGTAGAGAGAGTAGTCATGTAATTCTGTACTACTTAATGATAGCTATCACAATTTAGAAATAATTAAAAATTAAGTAGATATCCCTTTGTGGATACCATTTAAGAGCAACTTAGTAACATTATTCTCTCATTTTTTACTTACTCATATTTATCTTCTAGAATTTTATCCTTAAGTGGGGTCCTAAGTAGGGTCCACCTTATGAGATCATGCCATGTGGCAAATTTTGATCTTAAATTTTCTTTGTCTACAAATGTCCTATTGAGGCCTGTTTGCTCGTACGACTTGTTGTACATGTAGTGAACAAGGCTCAACTTTATGTGTGAAGCTTGACTTTATAGCAACTTTGTCAAAATTTGCTAACTTTGATTTTGCGCAAAATCTGTTCTGCAAATTTTTTGTAGGTAATACCATTCATTGGTGTTACTTTACTCTTCATGAAATCTCGTTTGTCTTGACATCTATAAGAGATGGTGTTACAACTTAACACCATAGGCTTTGCATCACTCTTTAAGTATAAAGTATATATGAGGCTTAAAAGTTTGAAGCCCATTGGATAGCAAACTTCAAAATTTGAAGCCCATTGGATAGCAAATCCAATGAAGGATTAAAAGATATCTGACTTGAAGTGTGTGCTTTACACCACAAATTAATATCTTCCGTTCTATCGTTGAGCTAAACTCCAGAAGAATCAAAGTTAGATTCAAACTACAATTAGTAATCCTTTCCAAACTTGTAGGGGAATTGAGCCGTACTCCACAAGAATCAAAGTCAGGATCAAACTGCAACTTCTAATTCTTTCCAAACTTATAGGGGTGGCTCACGAAAACTCTATAAATGAACATGAATCTTTCCACAAAAACCAACGTACGAATAGAGAAGCTACAAAGACTTGGAGTTTGGGAGCTTGCAATATACGTCGAGGAGCTTGATCGGTATTGCAGAATAACATCCAAAGGTATCATTCTTCTTCTTCTTCCTTTTTTTTATTTATTTTTATTTGTACAAGTATGTTTTGTTCTCCTCGATGAGCTCCTTCTCATCTCTTCTCTCACCGGCTGCAATGCTACCGCCCTCATTATTGTAACCCATTGAGCCACCTCTGCTCTTGGGATCTAAGAAAGACGAACCCCGGTAAGCGGCACCAGCACCGGCACCGGGGACTATCCTCTACAATTACTTCTGTGATAACCAGAGCTTGCTGTACACACAAGCTGTTCTCCAAGTTCCTGATCAACAGGCCAGTCATGGCTTTACTGGTTTCCATTGCATCACTACCTATATGAGGCAGGAGAATCGCATTATTTAACCCAATCAACAGCTCCGGTATCTCGTACTTATGCTCGAACACATTTCGATCTGCTCCAATGTGTGGATCACGCTCTATGTTGACGATCAAACTCTTTGGACCCAATGCCCCCAGTCTTCATGGTTGACAATGCGATAGGTTTCTTCTGCAAGTGAACATGCAATGACGAGGATTTCACAGCTATGGTGTGCGATTAGGATTTATGCTTAGTATCTAGTTTCTCTGATCTGATGTCCTTTGACGCATAGCGAGTGAAGGTAGATTTGCTCCAAGCTTTTGCTCTTTCCTTCTTTGACAAAGTACGCCAGTTTCGCACGTCGTTGCTGCTGACGTTCTTGTCGTCGCTGATCTCAAAACCAAAGGAGTTGTAACTTGGGATCTTATCATCAAACCTCCAGATCTCGCTCAATCCAAGGGGAGGATATTGCATAAGGCTTGACAAACCAACCTCTTCGTTCTTCTCTTTCTCCTCAGATGAAGATGATGTCGGTGGGAGATATTGGTATTGCGATTCTTTGTATTTGAATATTGCTATTTTGCTCGAGACGTTCTCGTCGCCGGTGAGCTTCTAGTCAGAAGCTTCAGCCGGGCTGCCGATAAGTATTTCCTTCGCTCGTTCACATCATTTACTGCTGTTGACAAACTTTCACCACCTCAGCATCAGAATCCTCTCTACTCAACGTATGAACCATTTGTGCATCGATGTGGTTCAGAATCTGCTTCACAACCACTAGATCGCCTCTTTGTGCAACCAAATGTAGTTATGTATCATTGGCAATATAAATATTACTTCAAGTCTTTAATACGTGAAAAACTAGTAGAGAACCAGTACAGAGGAGCAGAGAGAGAGAAAGAGAGTCACTTTCTCCCATATAATTTTTTCTTCTTTTTCTTTTTTTTTTTTTATAACCGCCCCCTTTTTCTAAGGAACAAAAGCTCTATTTTTCTCTCTTGGTATCAGTAGGCAACCAAAGCCACGATCATGGCAATCCAAAAAGTAAATGAAAGCGTCTTCTTAAAGGTGGCGACGATGACAATAAGGAGACGAACAACTTTATCAAAGTGTGGTTGATCAAACCCTTTCTCTCCCCTTCAAACCAAACATATAGG
The DNA here is from genome assembly GCA_031762675.1 of Pachysandra terminalis. Lineage (NCBI taxonomy): Eukaryota > Viridiplantae > Streptophyta > Magnoliopsida > Buxales > Buxaceae > Pachysandra > Pachysandra terminalis. The sequence continues at coordinate 25,021 of JAUPMG010281596.1, read as the reverse complement.
TGGTGCCACCGCTAGCCGTGACTGATGTAATGATGCCAGATGTGGAACAAGTGTTACTTGCAGAATTTGAGTACAAGAATCTTTTGTTTGATTTTAGAGTTGCACCTTTGAACAACCTACCTCATTTACTTAGAGGTCGGTAATCTGTTCTTGAATTATTTTGAGTTCTCAAGGCATACTAAAGCTACAACTTTAACTCTAAATGTGAGCAATAGAGTTCTTCACACCATGGTTTTCTCCAAAGATTTCGACTTGAAGAGGCAGACGGGCACCAGTGTTGATGATGCTGATGAGCCAGCAGATAAATGAACTACTCTTCCTGTGTGTGTGCATCAACCACTAGTCTTCTTATTCAGAAATGGACTACATCTAAAAGCTCGCCTCACTTGCCCTGCTAAGTTGGAAGTATCAACCTCGATGATATTCGAAAGTGAAGTCGATTGAGGCCAACAGACCGAAGGTGATTAACTCCAACAAATGAAGCGCACGTGTATCTGATTAAAGCCAATGAGACTGAAGATCAAATAAGTCTGATGATGAAGCCGACATGTAGCTTGCCAAGGCCAATGAGGCCAAATATCAGCAAGTAGAAAGATAAAGCTGGTGTGTAGTTGACTAAAGCCAATGAGACCGAAGATGAAAAACTCCAAAAGATGAAGTAACCGTGTATCTGATCAAATCGAAGGAGACCGAAGAACAACGAGTCTGATGATGGAGCCGACATGTATCTCACCAAAGCCAAGTATGTAGAAGATCATCAACTACAAAGATGAAGCTGATGTATAATCGAATGAAGCCATAGACGGAAGATCAACAAGTTCGATGATGAAGCCGACATGTAGCTTGCTAAAGCCAATGAAGCCAAAGATCATCTCTATAGCCGCTCAATGACATTGCACCTTTAAGTTATCATGCTTCAAGAGCTTCTAAGTTTGCACCCCTTCAGTTTCACTCGGTGAAATCTCATTATCATTCACCCATCTTTATCCTTTCACTTAAGGGGAATATGATTTTTTTTATGCGACTGGACCTTTTCAGGTTGCCTACGTACACAAACAGGAATCAAGTCAAGCGTAGTTCAAACAGACATTGTTTTTTGAGATTTTTTTTTGTATTATCATACAGTTTATACTCATGTGACAAGGAGTAACATAGATAGTTTAGACTCGTATCAAGGAGTGATGAAGATAGTTTAGGCTCGTATCAAGGAGCATTGTAGATAGTTTAGGCTCATATCAATGAGCATTGTAGATAGTATTTAGGCTCGTATCAAGGAGCATTGTAGATAATTTAGGCTCGTGTCAAGGAGCAATTTTTTTTTTCTTTTTTTACTTTATTTTCTTTGATTTGGTTGTTGTCTTTGTCTTCTTTCGACTCTTTCTTGGTCGAGTTGATTGAGCATTGGGCAAATGCGGCATCCTTCTTTTACAATGAGTAATCAACGTCCAACCTTCATCGTCTGGTTCTACCTTCTCGCATTCAGCTACATTCATGCCCTCAGTCATCGAAGCTTGAACGGATTTCGTCTCTTCCATCTTACTAAATACAGTAGCAGTTGGATTGCAGGGGCTTTGCTGTCTTGGCAAAAACGTAGGGAGAAAAGACCCGAATGTAATGGTGATAAGATTTGATGTAACCACTTATTCTTCATTTTCAAGGACAATTTTCCTTGGCGGGCAAGATCCAAAATCTTCTCTTTCAAGACAATGCATTTTTCCAGCGGATGGCTAACCATTTGGTGATACTTGCAGTAGTTCGGAATGTCTACTCGAGCGGCCTGTTCAGGACGTTTTGGTTCTGGCAGCTCAATCGACTCCAGTTTCAACAATTGCTCTAGCATCTTTGGGACGTCAGAGTCAGGGAATGAATATTGTTTCTCTTGTAACTCTTTCAATGTAGGTATGTTCTTCTTTCGATTATCTTGAAAAGATGCCTTTTGAGGTTTGGAGCAAAATTTAAAGCCATAGAGTCCTTTGCGTTGGCAGGATTAACAAAAATTTACTCCAATTATTGTTTTCCTATTTTTCTTTACCATTATGTGGCTCTTGCACTAGAATATTATACTTTCATTGGCTTGTATGCTGATCTCCATGTCATGAGCACGGGTAGCTAACTCTTCAAAGGTTCTTGGTTTTGTCCCTTGACGGATATACCAAAGTCCCCAATGCATGCCTTGAGTACACATCTCGATGGCAGACACTTTTGAAAGTCGATCTTTGCAGTTAAGACTAAGATTCCTCCATCGGTTGATGTAGTCAATCACCAGTTCTTCCTTCAATTGTCGAGAATTGGTCAGTTCAGTCATATTGATCATTCGTCGAGTGTTGTAGAAGTGGTTGAGTAATTCTTTTTCCATTTGCTCCCAACTGTCAATGGAGCCTAGCTCAAGATCTGTGTACCAGTCGAAGGCAATACCCTTCAAGGATCGCACAAACTGCTTGACGAGGAGGTCGTCTTCCGTTCCAGCGTTGTTGCATGTTTTGACAAAATGGGCTACATGTTGTTTTGGATTGCCCTTTCCATCGAATTGTTAGAATTTTGGTGGTTGATAACCTGCTGGTATCTTCAAATGGCTTATCTGTTGAGTGTACGGCTTGGAATACACTTGTGAAGAATATGAACCACCTCCATATTTGTTTTGGATTGTGCTCATAATGAAGTCTTTGAGTTGACTTGTTGGAACGGAGCCATCAGAAGAAAGCGGAAAGTTGTGAGCAAGACTCTTTCCTTTGTTTGATGCCTTTGGAATATCTTGAGAATCCAGTTGGGCTGTGAATCCTGGTGGATTCACCGGTTCATAGCTTAATTCTTCAATAGCTTCGAGCTTGCTCACGAGTGTAGCTATCTGGACGTCCTTTTCTTCTAAGGATTTCGTGAGTCCTTCAATGGCCTTAGCCATGGCAGCAAGTTGTTCCTTAATCGAGACACCCTGGATCATCATGACCGGCATGACAATGAAATAGGAAGAGTTGATAAAATCCGAGGGCCTTGAAGGCATAGATCTTAGAGTTTCACAAGGTGATGCCGAATGTAGAACTTGTGCTTGAGCTATCATCAATTTTAAACAAGGATGCCTTGCACCCAGAATCTAGCTCTTTGGAGAGTGCAGTATGAGAGAGTATCCTCTCAGTTGACTCAGCAACCGATTCCTTTGCCCCCAGCGAGGCAAAGGAGATGACAAGATTTTTAGGTTGGGTTGTACCAAAAGCTGGAGTTGGCCTTGATAACAGAGTCATTATTTGAAGTGGCTGAGAGATAGCTTTTGCCTTGCTTTGTGTTATCGTGTCGATTGTCTGAGTGTTTAGACTTGATCCAGCTTTGAGAGGAGCCATAAGGTCGGGTCTTGCTAGCTTAGAACTTGGATTTTTAGTAGCATCCTTCAATAGAGGATTGGATGGAGCTGATCTAAGAGCCATAGATACTGGCTTGAATCTTAAACTTGGAGGAAGTGAAGAGGTAGAGATTGTCCCACTGGGCGTGCCAAATTTGTAAAGACAAATTTTGTTTATCAAAGAATCAACGAACAAGATCTGTATCACAAGGGCCGCAACAGCTTAATCTTGGGTTGATGCGAAATCTCTGGCTTGATCTTCGGCCTTGTAGACTTATGGAAGATGTGGGTCGAAAGCTTCATCTTGATGTGGGTCAAAAGCTTTGTCTTGATGTGGATATCTGGGCTTTTGAGCGTATTCAGAGAATGAAGAACTTGAATCTTCAGGAAGGCTTGAATGTTGTACTTTGGGCTTTCAAGTCTGTAGATCTTCAGGTCTTTAAGAGTGTTTTGATGAAGACGAGGGCCAGATGGCGTGATTCTCGAACTTCGGGATGGGTGTAGGTGTCCTTTACTCCGTGCTTTGCCTGTATTCGGTTGTGAAGATCTTCTCCTTAAACAAAAGACCTTTTATGACAGCGTATTCCTTCTTTGTAAAGATGATTGTGAGAGATTAACTCTTTACAAAGAGTTCTTCTCCAAGGATTTAAGGCTTCAGCAGTTCTTCTCCTTGGCTTATGGGCTTTCAAGGATAAAGGTTTTCAAGGTGTCAGTGCTTCAGTATCTCTTTTCCTTGGCTTTTTCCTTCTGGGCAACAATACTTCTTCTCTTTGGCTTCTGTCTAGACTTTAGGGGAGCAACACTTCTTTTCTTTGGCTTCTCTTGATCCATCTTTAATGAGTGAGAGGACGCCTATTTATAGATGTAGAGAGAGTAGAGTCTTGTAATTCTCCACTACTTAAAAATAATTATCACAATTTAGAGATAATTAAAAATTAAGTAAATATCTCTTCGTGGTACTCATTTGAGAGCAACTTCGTAACATTATTCTCTCATTTTTTACTTATTCATATTTATCTTCTAGAACTTTATCCTTAAGTGAGGTCCACCTTATGAGATTATGCCATGTGGCAAATTTGGATCTCAAATTTTCTCTGTCTACAAGTATAAAAAGTGGACCACATATTTAAATGTTAAATTAAATAAAAACTGGACCGGCCAGGTCGTCTGATCGGTGGTATTGATTAGGACCGGATGGTACCTGATTGGTCTTGTTCGTTACCGGTCTAGACTGTCCAATTTATAAATTAAACAAAAAAACGTTGGACCAATTGTACTAGTTGTATCGATCACCGGACTGGTTTTACCAATCAGTCCAAAACGGTGCCGGTCATACTAGTCCGATCCAAAACCTCACGATACAATTATTGTATCGTGGCCTGGGACTGGGCCGAACCTAGCCTTTGAACTTTGGTCGAGAGGGTCGAAGAGAAATAAAGAAAAAAAAAAGAAAACGATTTTTCAATTTTTGATAAGTTATTTTTTCAACTTCTCAAGAAAGTTAAAATTTGTCTTTTTGAAAGCTACTTTTTATTTTTTGACTTTTAAAAATTAAAAAGTAACTTCTAAAAGCTATACCAAATAGGCTAGCGTGACATGCAGTAGTGTCATAAGTAAGCAGATCGAGTCTCCTGAACTATGCCAAACAAGACCTGAGCGTGACTTTCCGAAAAAGAAAAAAAAAGACCTGAGCGTGATCCATATTATACTTTGGATACTTTCGTCTTCTTCTTCTTTTTTTTTTTTTTTTTTTTTTTTGTTTTTGAAGGAAGCTGCTCACGCCCTGATAATGCAAGCAATGTGTCGTCCCATGTAGACTTCTCTAATGATGGATGTGAGAGAGTCAGATGGTTCTTCATAAATCTCCAGGCTGTTAGCAGTCACAATTGCTAAGTGAGCTAGATGGTCTGCAATGCCGTTGCCCTCACGCAAGCTGTGTTGGACACGTAGTTTTTCATTCCTTGCATGAATGTGCTTTGATGTGGTCAATGATTTGTCCAAGTTCATATGGGTAGCCACCCAGGTTATTAATGGCGTTAATGATCAATTGCAAATCGCCTTCTAATATGATATTGGTATCAGAGTAATTCTAAGTCCCTTCCGAGCTCCCCAAGCCTTTTCTTTTGTGATGGAGCAAGGACCCAGCCGAAAAGATCCGCCCATGATTATTAATGGCGTTAATGATCAATTGCAAATCGCCTTCTAATATGATATTGGTATCAGAGTAATTCTAAGTCCCTTCCGAGCTCCCCAAGCCTTTTCTTTTGTGATGGAGCAAGGACCCAGCCGAAAAGATCCGCCCATGATAAACTGGCCGTCCTGATCCCGGATGATAGAGCCAGCCGAGGCGAGGTTTAGACTCGAGCTGAACGCCCCGTCGAAGTTGATTTTTAGCCATCCCCGCCGGAGGGGGATGCCAACGAATGAATACGGACTTCATAATAACAGGCTACTTATAAGCGGAAGAGACGCCTGAGATAACAGCACAAGATGGGGCAGCCATAGCATGGACAAACTCGCGATGGAGTCTGCATGAAAGAATCAATTTCTCCAGGGGTGCATTTGGTTCTTCCAAAGATCAAGGCATTCCTGTTCAACCAGAGGCACCAGACAATGTATACATAAAACAATTGTTAGATATGTCATTTTGTGGGTTGATCCCCACAGAGTCTTCACCAAGTATAATGCCTTGGGTAGATTTGGCGTTGTTCCAAATACATTGTGTAAATCTGCAATTCTTAAAAGATATGGTCTGAAGTTTCATTTGCCTCATTGCAGATTTTGCAAATAGGATCAATAGATATGCCCTTCTTAATGAGGTTGTCCGAAGTAGGAAGTCTATTAAGACTAAGCTACCAACAAAAATGTTGAATTCTAGGGTTACATGGGAGTTCCCACGCCTTGGCCTCAATCCCAATAGGACTGTTAGGGCTGGTGCCTTGTTGTCTTCTAATCAGCGTGATGACCGACTTGATCGAAAAGGTGCTATTATGATCGGCATCCCAAAAAACAAGGAGATTGCTATTATTCGGGAGGACAAGCACTGAGAGGAAGCAATCCCAAAGTTTTTCAGGGATAATATCTCTAATTTTATTCCAGTCCCAAGTAGATTGATCAGTGGTAAGTCTTTTGTGGAGAGGTTCCCATCAATGCTTTGGAGCTCATCAAGGGTGAGAAACTCACTAATAGGAGCATATGAGGTTCATCTATCAAACCAAAGGTTTACCTTGGTCTCAAGAGTAACTTTCCAGCGGATGCCAGAATTCAAAATATCTCTACCTAAAAGGATACCTCTCCAGATCCCAGAGTCAGAGTTTCTACGAGGTTTCATAAGAAACTCGTCACTCCGAAGGTATTTCTTACTAAAAAAGTTGGGCCAGAGTTTATTCTTTTCATTTAGAAACCTCCAAGCAAGTTTGATTCTGAAGGCCAAGTTCAAGTCTCGAGCCCTCAGCAAGCCTAGGCCCCCCGAAGTAAATTTTAAAGTTCAAATATAAGTGTCAATATGAAAATAACTCTTACAAAACTCATCATCTTTGGATACATAATGTCAATTGTTGCCATTTTGCTATGTGATTTAAATTTCAAAGTGCAAATATAAGTGTCAATATGAAAATAATTCTTACAAAACTCATCATCTTTGCTCCATAGAATAGCTAAAAAATCATAGTACTGAATACCAATTCAAAAATTAATATGAATGCAATAAAGCAATTCAAGAACAAAAATATGATATAATTCAAATCCCAAAATGAATTCAAGGAATGTAATAAAGAAAAAAAAATGAGTGAAAACCAATGGGTATCGTCAAAGCATGTGAATTATAAGCTACAAAATTTCCAAGCTATAAATTCTTGTGAACTCAATAGGCTGTCAATAAGGCAGCCTACATGTTTGCAGTGGACGCGAAAGGAACATCTCTTATTAATGCCAAAGCTTCATCCAAGAGGCCTTCTCGACCTAACAATTAATTCAATCATACATGCATAATGCATCGCTCGAGGCTTAATCTTGTGATCTCTACTCATTGACTCAAAAATCTCCAACCCTCTTTGATAAACCGGAATGACTGCAAGCCGATAAAACAGCAAGAAAAGTGACACGGTTGGACCTGCCCTCGTATACATACACAGAAACCTTTAGAGCATGAATCGCTTAGTTCCTCAGCTACTCACCTTTCTCAACAGGCTTCCGATGAGTTGGTTGGATGAGGAAGGCGCCCAAGAGAATGGTCCAAAGAAAAGTGATACCTGATTTTTCCTGTATGAGATACAATGAAAATATTATATTTATATCTATAAAATTATTAACATCAACAATACAATCATGAAGTTCAAAGTGCAAAGAAGCAATCAGCCACAAAAATGGTCACTTCTTCTCTAACGTTTGATGTCAGTGGGTGAAATAATGCGATGCTCCTCTTAGTAACACTGCTATTAGTAGCATTTGCCAGAGAACCGGTTAATCCACATTAAACATCTAAACCAGGTTCAACCCAAGAACAAAAGAACCTTAACATTATCTTCAATGGATGTAGTTCTTGTACCTGGATATTCAACACAAGTAAGTAAGTAAACAAGATCTAATGGAAACAATCATATTGTAAGGAAGAAGGGAAGAGTGTCGGTTTCCTCTATATAACTTAAATCAACTCAACCAAAGGAATTGTGAAACAACGTAACGAAGAAAAAATCTCAAAGATTCTTGAAAACCCAGAATGTGAACTCAGGGCAACAAAATGAAACTTTGAAAATTTCAAGTATTAATTCATTTGCTTCTTTGGCCAAAGAAAGAGGAAAAAGTGATCAACTACACTGTAAAGTGTAATCCATGACAACACCATGAGTATATATAAGCTTTTAAATACATTTTAAAGGAAACTCGAGAAAAAGAGCCAAGGGAAAATGCTAAACTACCAATATACAACATATCTTCATACTCATATGCTTCCTGTAATACTATATGAGCCATAAACAAAAGTATGATTTGCAGGAAATAAAGGTGCAACTAACGAAAAAATGACAAACAAATCATGAAGTCGGAGAATAGGCTTATCATCCCAGTGTTGAAGAAACATATATTATTATTATTATTATAATTATTTTGGCTGTTGGGCATAAAATCGACCTTTTTCCGTTGCAATTGAAAAGTACCATTATACAAATCAAGATTCAATATGGTTTCTAGGATCGGACGATACCGGTCCGTATCGGCAAGTTTGGACCAGGACCGGACCATACCGGTCCGGTTTCAAACCGTGATACAAAGGAATTATTGTTGAGTCATGTACCGGCAGTCCGGTGACCGGTACCGCCGGTCCGGCGACCAGTTCCGGCAGTCCGATGACCGGTTTTGGCGGTCCGACGACCGGTCCCACTGGTACTGCCAGTCCGACGTTCGGTACTGTCGGTCCGGAGATCAATACAACCGGTCCGACAGTTCGGCGACTGGTCCCGCCGGCTTGACGATTGGTTTTGCCAGTCCGGTGACCGGTCCCCGCCGGTCCGGCGAAGGTCTAAAATTTTTTTCAATTTTTTTTTCGGTACCGGATCCGGACCGACCGGAACCAATCTGGACAGGCGGTCTGGACCGGAACCGGACGGGATCGGTCTGGCGACCAGTTCCTATCTTTAAAACCTTGGTCAACAGCAACAAATGTAAAGCAAAGAACTACACGACATGTTTGCTTCATGAACATAAAGATCAGGATATAAAAGCGCAAACATGTACAAAATAGTGCATGCAGAAAAATAGTTAATCATTGATATTCCAAGCTTTAGGAACCATGCAATAATAAGTGCAGAGAAACCTAAAGTAATAGGTGAAATGGAAGAGATATCATTTAGAAACATAATGACTTATGGCAACAACAGGGAAAAGAGTGCCAACTTGCATTACTTGTTTATTACTCAACTCTTTTGACCCAATTTCAATCCTCGAAGGCACACATTTCATTTCACAGTGGGAATACTTGGAGCTTTCGAGACTCGGCCTGGATGCCTCTCCGAATCTAATGCGAAACTTGCACCAGTACTACCAACCCGGCATGAACTCTTGGTGACTTCTTTGCCGGACCACCAACATGATCATAGCTGGCGAGAAACTAAATGAAGAAATAAAAAACAAAGAAACCAAAAAAATCAATAAATATTTAAGTAAAAGAGAATCAAAACTCACTTGAAAAAGAAGCAAATCAATACAATAAACAATTTAAAAATATTAAATCAAATGAAAAAAAAAATGATATTACAAAAAATAAAAAAAAAAGTTCAAATACATAAGAAGCCGCTCCAATTCTGCAACTGAGGCACATGCACTGAGATGTCAAGTCTCTCTCTCTTCTGTATCACAAACCAAACCAAATCCATTGCCTCTGAAAGGAGCCCATTATGGATGTATCTAGCAATCATGGAATTCCAAGACACTTCATCCCTCCTTTCAGAAATTTAAGCAAAGATTTTCTTACAAGCATCCATCTCTCCACACTTCCCATAGCAAGATAGAAGAGCATTCTCAACAAAACTATTATTTGCAAAACAATATTTTAGCAGCAGGGCATGAACCTGATGGCCTAGCTCACGAAGTGAAATTGATGATATACAGATGCAAGAATGTTTTAAAAAGTTACTTTGTTCAGAATCCAGCCAGATCGTATCATGTCCAAGAAATATCCTATAGCTTCAAAGATTTATGCTTCAGATTCGAGGTAGAATAAATACAATCAATTTCAATAATTAATAAAATAAACAATATTAAATCAAATATCATGTCTCCAACAACTACATCAAAGCTTGAAGAAGAAAAGATCAAAATTAAGATGAGTGTGAAAACTGAGAACTTCAAGAAATAAAAATAATATAAGCAATCTATAGGTTATGGTTTGTAGTTGATAAATAACGACTCGACAACACAAACTTCCTCCATTAAAAATTGTATGGAACTCTATTGTTTTAATTCATCAACCTGTAAGAATCGAGTAAACTATTTCAGTTGAAGGCCTTGCTTTTGGAACTCAATAATGTGCACATCTGGATGAAATTAGAACACCCTTTTAGATTGATAGAAATTGAAAAAGTTAAATCATAAGAAAAAAAACAGTTATCTTACCAGCAATCACTTTGCCAAAGAAGTTTTTCTTTCTAAAATCTGACATCAATTGCCTAAACTTGATCCTAAATACCCTTGCAACTATATCTGGTCTATCCTCTGCACGTTGTCCTGGAATTTGTCTAAGACCATTTTGAATCTTAGGCCAACTCGGATTACATGTAAATGTAATGAAAAAATCTGAAGACCCAACGACAAATAGCCATAGCATCTTGATAATGTTGAATCATATTCCATGGCCCCACTGTGAACGAAGAAGGTAAAATAAATCTTCTTCTTAAAGCTGATGCATTGACATCTCCAACGGTTACTGCATCTTCTAAACCAATATATAAATTGTCATGTAGTTTGTCTTGATTACCCCTCACATATTTCAATCGATTTTCTTCAATAGCTGCATAACAATCAACCACAAATTGTTGAAACAGTCGACCACCTTGTAATCGTGTATGTCCTTCTCCCTCACGAAACTGGATCCTGAATGCATAAAATTCTCTAATTGAAATACCATCACAACTCTGATTGGAACCAATTGCAAAACATATATTTTTCCTCCATCCGTCTGTGCCATACGAAAAAGTAATGGATATTGAAGTGGCATGTAAGATGGGTGGGTCTCATCTATTCTTTTTAAGAACCCATCAACTTGGCAAACAAAGATGTAACGATTTCCCATATTCTATGTCCCGTCCCCAACAATTAGTGCAGCAATTTCATTTGATGTTGGCCGAATATATTGTCTTCCACCTCTTGACTCCAGAATCATTATGTGAAAATTAGGAACATCATTTTGGTTAAGCATATCCCGAACATTACGAAATACTCTAACATATGGATTTATGTCAGTCAACATACACTTTAATCCAAATAATGTGTTTCTATCGATTCCCGATGAATTACTACGCACAACATTTATTCAATTTTGAATCTCATTGGCTATATCATAGATATATAACTGTGCAAATTTTGACCTTTCTCCAGATTGTGGAAGTAGCGATCCAATCTTGTGAAAATTTTCTCCACTAATTCTAAATGTACATGCTCATCGACCATCAAGTGCACTTTGACCAATATTCCCTTCCATTGATGTGAACGATAACATAGAGTTATACGTTTTTATATGCTCTCTAGACCTTGCATCATTCAATACTGTTTGCAAGTATTTTGGAGCAGGTAGAAGGAGCGACAACATCACTTGTCCATTTAAGAAACAAAGATTGAACAATGGTCTTCTTTTTGAGTTATTGTAAGTTTTCTCATCAATCCACATTAGTGCAGAACAATGACTACACTTTGCATTCCTATCTCCAAATTCCCATTTGCTATCAATCCGTTGCTTTCTTTTTTGTCTTCTATTATTTGAGTTTAATATAAAATACAAAAACTTTAATATTAAATAAAAAAGTAAAAAAATATTGATGTTTGTAATTGTATAATTACCATTATTTGGTAATCTTGTTGAGGTTGACCCAGTATCATTCGCAATATTATAGTCAATACTGCCAATTGCAGGGTTCATGAAATAATTTTATTATTTTTAATAATGAGATGCTATAGAATAACGCAATTTAATGGTAATAATAATTACCATTCGAAACAAATGCATTTGAAGCTTCGATTATTGCACCACTAAGCAATCCATATGATGATTCACATCTAGGATTTGCAATTCCATCTCGGATCGTTGTTGCAGGCATCGCATTTCGATTACTGACGTAATTAGTGCCACAAATGTTATCTTGGTCACTCAAAGAGGATATCCCTCTTTTACGCTTTGAACGCAATATTGGCATCCTGAGTAGCCTAAATTGTTGTTGGGCTTGGTGAATACGATTATGCAGCAAAGAACGATCTCTATTTTCATGACGCATTTTAAGTAGCTCTATCTTCCTAAGCAATCAATTTTGCTTGAAGCCCAAAAGCATTTCGTATAACAATGCTTGATGTAGATTTGGATTGAAATTACCCTCCATTATGTAATTCTTTACAGTTTTCTAAGATAAAGTTATATTAAAAGTTAATATGCTATTAAAAAAATATAAAATTAGCAATACCCGAGAAAGTTGTAGAATTCACCAATTTTATAAGTGAAATCTAAAGTAAGAACCCAACTCTTTCATTACTTGAATGATATAGCTCCAAATTTCATACCATACATTAGCACAAATTGAGAAGATATTGCTTCCAAATTCTCACTAACTTCTACATATTTGAATACCAGTTGGAGTGTAATTGTTTAATTGGGTTAAGTAGTTTCAAGGGAATTGGTGTGGTTCTCTTTAATTTATGATAAAGAGAGTGTAACCACCATTCTTTCGATGTTTTTTAATGGCATTGCATTGCATGTTTTTAATATATTTGTATTTCAAACTATATGTTGTGATATGAGTTCTTCTGTTAAAGTTAATACCAATATATATTAACTTTATTCAGGATTATCTCTACTATTAATGCCTAAATCACATGATAATAAAATCTAATTATCATACAGATTTAAAAAAATTCATTGTACAGGATTATCACAACCATTAATGCCTAAATCACATGATAATAAAGTTTAATTATCATACAAATTTAAAACAATTCACAGCTAAACATTCATATCGGTTAAAGTGTAACATGAGTATCACTACCATTAAAGGCTAATAGACATGATATTAAAACCTAATTATGATATCTTTATAATATATGACAATTCCTAAATTCGAATAAAAAGGAAAACTAAATGATAAATAATTATTTATTAATATTTAACGAATAAGCATAGCATAAAAAACATAATTAATAAGAATTGACAAAACACTTAAATTTGAACCTATCATCGGATAACTTCAACAATGCAAAATCCAAATAAAAAGGAAAAAAGATGAACAATCATTATACTATAAAGAAAAAACATAACTTTACCGTTAAGCTCGACCAACAAAGAGCCAAAGTAATAAGAAGAATTCCTACATTCCGATAAAAAGATAAGTAAAGAAAGCTCTTTGAACTTATAGATTCTAAATTAATGAGCCTTAGCACTTCTGAAAAATGATGAATAATCATTATAGTATAAATAAAGAACATAACTTTACCATTAAGCTCGACCAACAAAGAGCCAAAGTAATCAGAAGAATACAACAAAGAGCGAAAGTAATCAAAAGATGGTTAAAGAAAGCTCTTTGAACTTCTAGAAGAGGTTGTTGACTTTAAGAAATAAAGGCTTGAATAGAATAGCCCCTTAAATGCTTCATTTGTAGAATTTGAAAACACAAAAACCTATGAAGGAAAATTTCATGAATAAAAGGAAAAAATAATAGATCTCATGTAAGCAAACACATGGAACTCCTTAATATAGATTTTGTTGTATTATCAATATACAGATTGATTAGAAAGTTAGAAAGCAAAAAAATTTCAGAAAACCTGTAATTTGAATGCGAACAGATCAAATAGATCGATAAATTCTAAAACATAAATAATAAGAAATAATGTTAAAAAAAACCAATGAGAGATTATACTGCTAAAGATCAAATAAAACATGGCAATTAAATAAACCCCTAATTGTGATATGGACTCAAAAAGAAAAAAATGAGCAAAACAAATTGAATCCAAGAAAGAACATTACCTTCAAACTCTAACCGTCAAAGAGGCGAAGTAGCTGAAACCAAAGTGAACTCCAACTGAAAAAGAGTCGAAATCCCTATTAACTATTGTTTATAAGTCTAATTGATATTGTAAGAACCTGAATAACTCTTAAAAATCTTAAATTTAGATCTTAGGGTAAAATAGTAATTTGATGAGTTAGTAATTTAAATTCATTTATTAATTAGAATTAGAACACTTAAAATCCTTAATCATATAAGACGCACTAGAAATTTCTTAGATCACTAAAATTGATCAGGTCAACTAGATAGACTTAAGAGGCAATGTAGGGCAGATAACTTAATTTAGCAGGTAAATAGGAAATAAAATGATGTAACGGCTTAAACCTTCCGATTTATGCATATTTATGTTTTAAACCTTGTGATAATTCTTCCCTTTGTTTGGATCGCCAATCGGGTTAAATCCGACCACGCGATCGTATGTGTTGTGCTTTTTAGGCCTTGGTGCTACACACAGTAGCATGGCCCATTTTTAATGTTCAAATTTGTGTTTGATCATTTAGATCAAGATTGTGATGGGTGGTTAGGATTCATTTGAGCATTTGTGTTTGTTTGAGTGGTTAGGATTCATTTGACCATTTGTGTTTGTTTAGGTGTATGGCTAGGATTGAAGGAGAGAGGGAGTTGGTAGTGGGGAATACCAACCCCTACTAACCATTCTAATCCTAGGGATCTAGTTTTGAGTTGATAGATTGGAGGGCTAGGATTAGCTTGTGTTGAGTCAAAATACATGGGTCTCTTTGTTTGTCTCAACTTGAGAGAATCTCATGTTCTCTCTTGGTTGGTGGTCTTGGTTGCTTGGAAGCTTGAATGAGAGCTTGAAGGAGAAAAGGGTTGTATGCTTGAGATTTCTCTTGGGTTTTTCTTGCATTTCATGGAGGTAAGTAGATACCTTCATTTTTGTTCATTGATTAAAGTAGATTTAGGGTTGTTTCTCTCTGTTTTCTAGTTCATGCAAACTTTGAAATGTTAAAGAATGAATTTGAATGCCTTGATTTACACGTTATGGAAGAATCATGTTTATTATGAATGAAAGTGAGGGATTGGACTTGATAATGTATAAACAATGTTTTCTTTAGTTGTAATTTCAATTTTGTAAGAAAACCCCTTTGATTTGGCTAGTTCGCGACGTTCGGTGACTTCCTCGGTGCGCCGAACGCTTCGATGACGATCCAGAAATGTTCTAGTGACTTTCTTGGCTCACCGGGAAGTCCACCGAACTTTGACTATGCCAAATTTAGTATTTTTGGATTCCTCTTTTCTTTAGAAATCCAACAAAACAAGTTTGAGACAAATCCGAGTTGTATACCGAAAGTTATTATCATTTTAGTGTAGGGATGTCAACCCAGATTTATTGTTCGGCGAGCCGAGAAGGGCACCAAGGATGAGTTCCCTGGAATTGTCGCCGAGTCTCAGTTCAGTGCATCGATGCTAACTTCAGTGTGCTGAAAGGTGCGTCGAAGCACCCAGACTTGTTCCTTTTAGCTGAAATTTCATATATAAGCATGTTCTGACCTAATTAAACTGAATATGATGTTGGTTTTACTATTTTATCTTTATTTAGAGTAGTTGTTTCTTGTGGACCCTAAATTGAGTAAGTTACCTTGGGATTTAGTCTGTTCCTTTTAAATTGTTCCGATTGATTGGAAACTTTGTGCATGACCTGGAATTGACCTAATTATGTCAACTATAATGTTATGTGGAGTTCAAATGTGATTGTTCTTGCACTTGCCTCTTCATGGACCCATTTCCATGTGTTGATAAAATATGAATATTTGGCTTGGGATGATCAATACACTTATAGTTGATGATAATTCTGGCACATTAAACGTGAATGCTTAGTTAATCTTATATGATTGCTTCTCAATGGACTTATTTCGTGTTATTAGAATTATGACTCGTATTATATGTGCGATTGGTGATTTACACACATTTGTTGTGACTACACCTTGTACACTACGAATTGACTGCTTAGCTAGAGTGCACCTCTTCACTTGCACAACATTGACTCGAGACCATAGTTTAGTTAAGAGAAATACCCTGCTTTTCGAGACCACACGATTGAGTCTCGTGATTTAAATAAGAGTGATGTGATGTGAATTCCACATCTAGTGAGGAGATTGGCAAGGACAAGTTGAGGGATTAACTACCCCAACAGACTCACCCATTGCCCAAGGGCATTTACCCAATGATCCGTACGTTGGTGTAAGCTTTGATGAAATATCAGAGAGAGAAAGACCTCTATAGTATGTCAAGTGTCGTGATTTCCCGAGGGATCCGCACGTGGGTGCAAGACTCGGTATTTACCATTGATAAAAAATAAGTGGGGGGATTGTGCCTCCATGGTTGAAAACCCATAAAACTATGATGTACACATATAATAATCTTATCCTTTAGACCGTTAATACAGGGGATGAATTCAGGTTGCTGGGACATCTTGGGGCGAATTCAAGTTGTTGGGACACCCCGAATAGAGACTGGATCAAGAGGAAACATGCCATATAATAGTCATATCCTTTAGACCGTTAATACAGGGGATGAATTCAGGTTGCTGGGACATCTTGGGGAGAATTCAAGTTGTTGGGACACCCCGGATAGAGACTAGATCAAGAGGAAACATGCCATCTTGTACATACCGACAGATTGCATTTTTCATTGCATACTAGACTGCTTGTTAGCTCACCTTGGTGATTACTACAATTAGGCGCATAGCATGAGTAATAAATAATTGACCACATGCATCCCTTCTTATTATGATCTCTTTATTGTGCGGACTGGAAATATTGAGTAATGTCTTGAATCTAAGTTAATTGTGCACAATTATGAAGTTATTTACTTACTGGCTAGTGTAACTCATGCTTTTTAGCAAAAAACTTTCAGGATCATTAGTCGTGATGGCAGCTGAGGAGATTGAAGTCGAGGAGGACCTTTCAGTTTGTTGAGCTTGGTCGATGAGAGAGAACCTAGGGTACAACACTCGGATAGAAACTTTAGTGTTAGTATAGATTTAGATTTTTCTTCTTTTAGAACTTATCAGTGTAGATTTGTAATTTAGTTACTTATATCTTACTAGAAACTAATATTGGTAAATCAGCACAATCAATATAAAATCAATTTAGAGAGAAGAAAACAAAGAGGTGGAGAAGATACTGAATCCAAGAAATAACATTACTTGCAAACTCTAACCGTCAAAGAGCCGAAGTAGTTGAAACCAAAGTGAACTCCAATTGAAAAAGATTTGAAATCCAAGAAAGAACATTACCTTCAAACTCTAACCGTCAAACAAAAAGATTCGATTTCAAAGTAACGGAGAAGATACTGACTCTTGTCAAAGAAACCCAGTGAGAGCCATGCTTACATTGGAAATCCTTATAAAATGAAAACAATATAACATAGAATAGAGAAAAATAGAGAACAAAACAAATAACAGGAAACCTTGAACCCATAACAGAGAACAAAACGAACAACATGGACGTAAATCAAGACAAAAAAAAGCAAGAGGGGTGAGGGGATTTACCTTGTAGAATACTTCAATCGATGTGGAGCAGCGAGTAGAACTAATGGCAGAGAGAAAAACAAAAGCAAAAGGGGGTGAGGGGATTTACCTTATGAAAGCTTGGCTGGGATTTCCCACGCCTTCCATTTGAATATAGCAAAGTTTCTTTGCTATGAGAATAAAGAGGGAAAGAACGTTGGGAGAGAAGGAAGGTTAGAAAGAAACATGGGGTATAGTTTTTAATTTAAGATAAGGAAGGTTAAAACGTGGGTTTAGTTTATAAAGACGTGAGAAAGGAAAATAAAAGGTGAGACCCAAACTTGAAAATGTGTGCTTGAGGGTTTCTTTGTACAGATCCTAAAAAAAGGAATGAGTTGGAGATTTTAAAAAGTTATCTTATTGAGATGTTTTTTATTTTGTAAAAGTTTTTAATAAATATTATATATGAGGTGGCAATATTTTATTGGTTCTTAAGAGAATTTAGTATTAAGGGGGGGAAGGCTTGAGAGGCCTCCTCCCTTCATAATATGCTTACTATATATATATAGCATGACTGTGATGGTCAATCTCAATCTACAACTATTCCTTCCACTATTAAAAATAAAAAATACAAAGGCCATGTTTCGCGTGACTTCCTGAGGGCTAGGAAGCCGTTCTTAGACTCAAAAGGGCTTCTCACCTAATGCTTGGGTAGTGTTTGGTGACATTTTTGAAAGATGCTTTAGATAGAAGTGCTTATCCGAAAAGCCCATTTTGATGAAGCAGGAGTGGGGTTGCTCCAGAATCTGCATTTGCGAAAAGCAGTTAACAATAGTTTAAAATTTAAGTAAAACTTCTAAAATGATAAAATTATCCTTTCATTTTATTATACTTTATTTAGAACAACAAAAATATCCATCAACCCTAAAATTATATACAATAACATCTTTTTGCATTATTTTTCTCACCAAACATATTTTTTAACAAATGGTTTTGATTCAAAACCTTTTTCACAGAGCCCTTCATAGCGAAGCTCTTGTAGGAAGCTTAATTATAAGAAATAGAAGGGAGGAAATAAATGAGTAGCCTACAATAATAACATCACCATACCATTATACACAATAACATATTATGCATTTTCGAAGTATGTATTAAAACCTGCCATGAGTTATGAACCCCGGTGATATCTAACGTGATATGTCAAATACACCCGAAGACGAAATGATAATTTCACCCTCGTCTGATATACTTTATGAGGGCAAAAATATCATTTTGCCCTCCGATATATATGGCATATTATGCTAGATATCACGAGACTCATAACAAAAGATCTGCGTCCATAAATGAGTAGCCTACAGTAATAACATTACCATGTTATAATACAAAACAACATATTATGCATTTTCGAACTATGTATTTAAAACCCGTCATGACTTATGTATAGTTATGATTACAGGAAGAGTGTGACCAAACTCTTTCATGTACTCTGCCCTTGCCAGGGCTATGTAGGTCCTTGTGGGTGGTGGGTTCGTTTTTCTTTAAAATTATTCTTATTATAGATGGCTAGCAAGTGGGATGTGTGATACTGAACAGGAGAGAATTTATTTTAAAAACAGTTAATGAAACATTAGAGAGTTTCAAGTAACTAAAGCCTTGAAAATAAAAACTTGTTAATAATAATTAGAGATCTTCTATATTTGCCTATACATCTATCTTCAAAATACGTATAAAAGATATAATTGTTCTTGTAAAATTTTTACAATATTTTGAATTAAGAGGTTACTTTTTTAAAAAAAAATAATTTATTTAACACAATCTGAAGCACCCTCTCTTTATAATATAGATTTTCTTAACAGAATACGAGCGATTCAGAGAATAGAATATAACCCTTGAAAAGACAGAGAATAGATTATCCAATAGACTTTGAAAAGAGATTACGTCAAGACATAATTCCTTGTTAAGATATAAAGAATCTCCAACGGCATTCATTCTATCTCTACGTCTGTCGATATTTAACGATTGCTTACGTGCCACACCATACCGATCACCTCCTTTTGAGTCAAACAAATAACACGAGGGAATGATCGTATCCCCATGGTTTAGGTCTACATTGGAACTACCACTATCATATTCAAACTACACTGACATACATGTCATTATATTGTTTTAAGTGTGGGAAGTTGCAGCAAATGTTGTAGCGTGCGTCTACATTACATGTTTATTGACGTGCGTAGATGTGTGCTAATACATTTAGATGATGTCACACCTTTTAAAGTTTGGATGTGTTGGTGTCTATTCGCACATGCCTGTGAATGCATGACGTGCGTGAATGAACTTTGCAACTTTCACGCTCTCAGAGATGTCATCCCTCATGTGTACTATAAAGCCTAAAAAGGCACCTTCATCTTATAACCAAGGTTTAAAGGCTCGGGACTAGAGATCGTTCAGTACCATCTGGTTCGAATCTAGTACAAAAAGTGGACCAATTGTTTAAATTTTGGATTGATCAAACTGGTTGGTATTGGACCAGTCACGGCTAATTCGGTACAAAAGTTGCATCACGCATTCTTAAAAAATAAGAAGAAAGGATCGACTGTACTGGTCATTGGAATGGCGGTACCGGTCGTCGGATCGGTGCTATCGGTAGGGCTAGTTGGTATCAGACCGGTCCAGGTTGATATTTGTTGGACCAATTCATTTATAAATTAGAAAAAAAAAACCGGTTGTATCGGCCGATCCATACCGATATCAGTTGGATCGGTTCGATCCAAAGCCCACTTAATACAATAGTTGTATCGTGGCTTAGGATCGGACAAGTCCTAATCGATCTTGGTACAGACCGGCCGATATGAACCGAATCAGTCTGATCCTTGAACCCATAGTTGCATATTGATATTATTCTGAACTGTCCTAGTCATAAATTAAAAAAAAAAAAATACAACCTATTGTACCTGTCGGTTCAGATCGATACAAGCTGTACCAGTCTGGTCTAGAACCTCATACAATTGTTGTATCGTGGCTTGGGACCGGATCGATCCCAGTACAGGCCGGTCCGGACCAGACCGATTTTGAATCAGGCTCGTTCCAGAAACTCTGACTCAATTTGGAAGTTTCGAAAACAATTGGGGAGGCACTTATATGTAATTTCTCCTTTCCGACTTTCTGTTTGGCTGGGGCCCGGAGGTTGTGCCGGAGGTTCTAAATTATAAATTGCTTTGTCGGCTACATTTGTAGCAGAGATACTTGCTCTTGCTCTCCCTGACCCTGAGAGAGGGTTGTAGTTTCTGAATCTGAAATCCTCAACAGAGCAGGGGAAGAGCAAAGATGGACGACTACACTAGGGAAATGATGGACCTCAAGACTCTTGTCACTCGAACCCTAGAGAAGAAAGGTGTTCTTGCCAAGATCAGGGTAAACCTTATCAGAAAACATTTCTAGATCATTCATCTTTGCATTTACTTTTTTGTTTTTTTTCCTCTGAATGGTTCCAGTTAGACCTCATTTTGCTTTCCTATTTTTTGGTTTAGATATTTTCTCTCGTTTGTTCGAAATTTAGAGAGATTCGTACATTAATCCGAAGAAATTACGAGGAAACTCTGCATGAGTGGTTCATTTTGGATTGACCTAGGGTTTGTGTTCCAGAAGGACGAGTGAATTTGTGAATCCATGTTGTGTTTCAGTAAGTTTTAGATGGAACAAATGAAACATTTAACTTGTAATTTGTGATGATTGTAGGAATTCTAGGATTTTTTTTTTTATAATTTTTTTATCATCTGATCCGATACAACGACACTGGGAGAAGCCATTACTTTTTGGGGGAGAGAGAATGTTCTCTTATTTGCAGTGGAAATTTAGAGAAGCATTTCTAGGGTTGAACTGTTTGTAGCTTCTCAAGTGGGTTCAAGTGATTTTAGTAGCTACTGGTTTAGTTAAGATGATAAAGTGAATAGAAACACTTGATCTTGCTTCAATTATCAACAGTTTTTAGTGTTTTGGTTTCCATGCTAGGCTGAGCTTAGGGCAAGTGTATTCGAGGCTATTGAAGAGGAGGATCGTGTGATTGAAAATGAAGATGGTGTTCTTCCTGCATTACTCGGTAGCTGCAATGATCGCGCGAAGCAACTTCATGCATCTCCTTCAGGTTTCTAATCAAGAAATTGCTTTTCCTCTCTCTGACCATGAAAACAGTGTGTCTTAGCTTTTAGTTTAAGTCTTTTTGGGATAATACTCCGTGCTTGCTTTCCCTTTATATATGTATAAATTACTGTTTAATAATCTTGTTTGAACTGTTCAATATAGGCTGTCATGTTGAGTTTTTAGGGTCTATTATTTCGATAAGCAACATGAATTTTATGGATAATAGGAATAAAGAGGAAAAAAAAAAGCAGTACAACCAAGATCCCTTTTGGGCCCCCACAGTCGACTTCATGATCAGCTTTTAATCAGAAGCTAAACATTACAATGTATATGAAAATTGAAATACTCACTCCTACTCCTATAATGCTTCAGTACGATAAACCAATTTCCTCCTATTAGTTTTTTTCCTCTTAAAGAAGGAAATGCAGATTAATTTGTTCTGTGTCCGGAGCTTGTGCACCTCAACGAGCCAACTTCAGTTCAAATTTTTATTGGTGCAATGCTTATATATTAGAGCAAAAAGAAAAATGGGAGGATAATAAGACACAATTTGAGCTAATTTTTCAATTCTACAAAACACCTTTTTACATGTCCATTTATGAGTTTGTGAATTATTCTCCAATGGGAACCACAATTTCACCTTCACCTTTGTGTATTAGACAACAATTTTGATGGTTATTGAGGCATGACAGGCCGTCTTCAGATTGGTGAAACTCACATTTGAATTCCCATACTTGCTCGTCTTGTTAAAGCGTGCACGAGCGAGAGAGAGAGAGAGAGAGAGAGAGAGAGAGAGAGAGAGAGAGAGAGAGAGAGAGAGAGAGAGTCTCTTTTGTAGGTATACCCCGTTTAATAGGGATTTGAATGAGGTTGTTTCATGCTTGTTTTCATCCTAAAAAGGGGTCCCCGCATTTCATTTTCAATTTTTTTTTCATATGTTTGCTTCTTATTGATTTTCCACTTGATGGTAAAAGAAAATGACATTCACACGCTTGTATTGAGATGTTCATTTCAAATATCAATTTTCAAGAAGTTCTAGGCTGTCTACCTTTGTTTGGATTCAATATTTTTTTAATCTCTTATTAAGGATGCTGATAACTTTATTAACCAGCTTTAGGGTGGATGAAGGGGGGTGTCTAACACCTTTCTTCTTTCATTATTGAGCTTCCAAACTTGGAATCATGGCTTTCAATATCATTTTTGGAGTCAAACTTTTGATTGTGTAATTATTGTTTGGGTGACCATTCACATTCTAACTTGATGAATGGTGGTGATTCTTAACCTTAGGATTTAATGTTTAATTCTTAGATCCTTGGGCTTGGGAAACACCATTTGGAATTCCCAAAGCTCAAAGTGTTTAAGAGTTAAACACTAGATGTTTAATCCTTAAGGTTAAGAGTTGCCACTATTCATTGAGTTAGGGTGTGAATAGTCATCCAAACATAAAGAAACTAATCAATCAAAATATCTTATAATTTTAGCTATGAATCTACATAAAGAAAATGTCAGTTATTAAAGAGGTTGGTAACCTTAGGTTTTAGGCACCCATTTTCATTTACGTGGAGGTTGGTAATTTTAGGTGGTAGGCACACTCTGTCATCCAACATGGATGCTGGTAACGTTTGGTGAGTTTGGATGAGGTATGATTCCATCCTCATTTAAACCATGGAATTCAAATGGTTGAATGAGGTCATTGGCAAAAGGAATCTGAAGGTATGTCAAAACGTACAGGACACGCTGTCATAGTGCATACATTGTATCTCAGGTCGAATATGCTAGTTTTTTTGTGGCATCCGGCTTCTGAAAGTGGACAAACACATTTTATATTGTCTTTGGCTTACAAAGAAGGATAAGCAAGTTTTATGTATGATCTGCTCCATGTGTACACCTTGGTGGATGAAGCCATCTACCAAAATCTGGGCAGATAAAACCATCTGCCAAAACTACAATTAATTTTATAGTGATAACAACTTAATCAATGGGTGAAAACCCCATATGATTGTGATCTCTTTGATCTGAATTTTTTATCATGGAATCTTGACTTCCTAATGAATTCACTAAATTAAGATGAACAAAAGATCATTCAAAATTTGAATGAAATATGCCAGCTCAAACCTTGTTTGTACCATTATTTTTTCAGAGACATCAGTTGGGTTTTATGGCACGAACTTAGGAGCAGAAAGTAATAATCATGGGGTTGTAAGGTGAAAAGTAAGATTCCTCATTTACATTTAGGTCTTGAAATTACCCCAAAAAGGATCACATATAAGTGGTATATAGATTCACCGGACCATGCAAAATTGCCTTGTAAGGTAACAATAGACATTTTGAACTTAGAATCGTCATAGGGGTGTCTCTTTATTTTGAGTATGGGGTTAAAAAGCACTCCTAGAGGATTGATTCCACAAAACAATCATCAGAATCTTCGTCCGTATGAAAGAGATAATGTTGCTGCAACACTATTATACCTTGTAAGATAGCAATTTGTCCCCTTATAAAATTCAGGCTAAATGGTTTGCCCTTGTAAAAAATTTAAGAAAGAATGTTTTGAGATTTGTTTAAATACACTCCTCAGTGGTACTACTATGTAACTTTTAAATATGGCAATAACCTTGTAGAAATGAGGCTATCTCATGTATTTTTGCTATTTTCAAGGTATTATAGGAGCCGTCTCAAGATTGAAGCAGATTTTCAAAGTATTAAAAAATTATAGAGATTGTTGGATTTCTTCAACAACACATATACATCAAAGTTTGGTTTCATAATCTATAGATGCTATCTCTCTCTTTCTCTTTTTCTTTTTCACCTTACTCATTTTTTTCCACCAAGTTGCAAAGGAGGTTTACCAAGCTATAGAAGGAAGACGCGAACGCAACCCTGGTTGAGCATCTGGTCGAGCTCATCTGTAAACTCTTTCTTCATTCGTGTCAAAAAGATCAGGTTTCCGCTCTGATTGATCTATGCCTGCTCCGAGCTCGGGTCGACTTACCCACGGATCCGGGGAAGCTTAGTGCGGGTTCAGTCCACTTCTATCCCTTTCAGGCATGGTTTTAAATTTCGCCGGCATGAATGAAGTTGGTGGTACGAAATGGGGATGTAATTCGCAGAATTTCCCCCTTTACACCATATCGGCGAAATGTGGCGAAATGTCGGCGAAATCTGGCGACATTTCGCCGAGATGGTGTAATTTTGGCGAAATATTGATTTCTTTTTTTTTTTTTTTTTTGTGCGCTTGTGGAATGTAAATGAGTTCTCCCTTCCCAAAAATTTGAATATAAAAGGGTTGCAAACCCCTGATTTCTTCTGATTCTTCAATTCTTCCGTTCT
>JAUPMG010281577.1:0-18356 GCA_031762675.1 Pachysandra terminalis | reverse complement strand
GGGAGGTCTTTACTTGTAATTATGTTTCTGTTTCTAATATATTTTTATACTTATCAAAAAAAAAAAAAAAAAAGGATGAGAGGAGGCTGAAGATGATACCGATTTAATTCAAAACATGATATTGGTGATGGCCCCTGATAGTAAGGATCAGAACATAATTAGGAATATCAGAACGGGATTCGGTACTGATGACCCCTGATTTTTAAGCGTACACATGACACTACGCCATTGGTGATGTACACGTGACACTTCTTTATGGGTAGCACATTTTCACATGTGTGGGTCCCACGTTTGACACTTTATTGACTCATGCCCATTCTCTCTCTTACATGAGTGGACAAAGGGTTGATGTGACAAGACATGAGTCTTGTCAAGTGTTCTTCAGGCAAGAAAGGACAGGAAAAAAAGGCTCTCGGCTGGAGAAAAAGAGGTGGGGGGGGGGGAGAGGTTTTCTCTCTTGGCAAGAAGAGGAGGAAGAGAGGGAGGTTCTGATAAAAAAGAAAGGCATAGAGAAGAAGGGTTTGGCTCCATCGAGACAAAAGAGAAATTTGTTTCAGATTTGATCTTCTCCTTCCTTCCATTCTCTTCTTGTATTATTTCATCATGTAAACACTATAATCTCAATATTTGAATGAGAAAGATATACGCTCAAAGGGCAATCCGTGGATGTAGGCACCTTTGCCGAACCACATAAATCCTGTGTATTTCCCTATTATTTTTGTATCATGTTTGTTGGATTCGACATAGCGCCGTCCGTACGGTCGACTTCCTTGTTTAGACGGGCGGTTGGAATGCTCCCGAATTCTAGAAGACCTTAATTCACCTCAGAATCAATGAAATCAAGCGACTAGCGGCTCAATCGGACTAATCATGATTATTTGCATTTTTACCGATCAACATTTGGCTACTCCACTAGGGAGCTTCATTCTATGCTCTTCTCCAACATGTATTTTTTTTAGATTCTAGTTATAGAAGTGTTCTTCGTAACAGGAATGTAGCCATCATTTTCTTTGTCCTTGTTGTCTTTCATTTTGAAAGAAATATACATGACAAGATGGTGGAAATAGCCTGTTTCTTGGATTCTCGAGTTATACGTTGGGAATTTCTTTTGTATTATTGTTTTTCTTTACAACTTGACTTTCCCCCGACCTTTTTATCTTGGTTATTATTGTATCCCAGTTTTAGTGCAACATATTACATCTCGGTTTTAGTGCAACAACACTCGGATGGTTATTCAAACACCGATTTTAATGAAAGGGCACTCGGATAGTTATTCAAACTAGCACATGCTAGTCAGTTTTTCTTTGGTCAAAGTATTTTAAGTGGGACCCATGTAACTTTTTTTCTCGTCACATTTTCATCAAATATTTTAACAAATAAAGATTTTCAAAGTGTCCTGAGCATTTTATGAGCATAGAGATGCTATGTTTCCGTTTTGTAGTTTTCTTTCTTTGCTCGAGTTGTCACATCTTTTCATAAAAAATAATATATATTGTAATGATGCTTTGGTTTGCTAGTCTCTTCCTCGAGACTCGAACTCGCCTCTTCTTTGACTTCTTCCCTGTATCATTATTGTTGACGAGACCGTAGAAGTAATTCCTCTTGGGCAAAATAATATTGCAGCGTCACTCTAGGAACCCTCGCTGCACCCATACTCGATTCGTCATGATAATAACACGGACGGAGTCCGGTCTACTCCTTAGCATCCTTTGCTCGGTTATAAACATACCCGATTCGGTGCTCGAGCTCGTTCAACCATTGATTCGATGTCAGGCTCTTGTTCTCGGAACTGACCCGATGTCAGACTCTTCTTCTCGGAATTGATTCGATGTCGGACTCTTCTTCTCGGAACTGACCCGATGTCGGACTCTTCTTCTCAGAACTGATCCAATGTCGGGCACTTCTTCTCAAAACTAATCCGATGTTGGGCTCTTTTTCTTGGAATTGTTCCGATGTCTGGCTCTTCTTCTTGGAACTGATCTGTTGTCCGGCTCTTCTTCTCGGAACTGATTTGATGTCGGACTCTTTTTCTCGGAATTGATCCGATGTCCGGCTCTTCTTCTCGGAACTGATTCGATGTCGGATTCTTTTTCTCGGAACTGATCCGATGTCGGGCTCTTTTTCTCAGAACTGATCCGATGTCGGGCTCTCATTCTCGAAACTGATCCGATGTCGGGCTCTTCTTTTCGGAACTGATCCGATGTTGAGCGCTTCTTCTCGGAACTGATCCGATGTTGGGCGCTTCTTTTCAGAACTGATCCGATGTCGGGCTCTCCTTCTCGGAACCGATCCGATGTCAGGCTCTTTTCCTCAGAACTAATCCGATGCCTATCCTGTTGTCGGGTTCTTCTCTTCAAAAGTGATCCGATGTCCAGCTCTTCTCCTCGGAACTGATCCGATGCCGATCGGGCTCTTTTTCTCGGAACTGATCTGATGCTGATCCTCTATTCGAGCTCGAGTTGCCCTTTTCACTCTTTGGAGCCTCACCTCTTTCGGACTCATGCCGTCTTAAATGCAAGATCTGTCTGCTTGGTTGGCCTTTTCTTTCTTCCTTCAAGAAGAAAATTGTTGTCCTCTCTAACACCTTTTCTTTTGATGACCTTTTCTTCTGTCAACATGAATAAACACCTTTTCAAGAAGAAAACTGTTTTCTTCTTGTTGTCGGGTGCTGTTTATGTATGTTGACAGAAGAAAATGTGTTAGAGAGGACAACAATTTTCTTCTTGAAGAAAGAAAGAAAAGGCCAACCAAGCAGACAAGTCTTGCATCTAAGACAGCACGAGTCCGAAAGAGGTGAGGCTCCAAAGAGAGAAAAGGGCAACTCGAGCTTGAATATAGAGGATCGGCATCAGATCAGTTCCCTAGGAAAAGATCCCGATTGGCATTGGATCAGTTTCGAGAAGAGTTGGACATTGGATCAGTTCCGAAGGGAAGAACCCGACAACAGGATAGGCATCGGATTAGTTCCGAGCAAAAGAGCCCGACATCGGATCAGTTCCGAGAAGAAGAGCCCGACATTGGGTCAATTCCGAGGAGAGCCCGACATCGGATCAGTTCCGAGAAGAAGAATCCTACATCGGATCAGTTCCGAGAAGAAGAGTCCTACATCGGATCAGTTTCGAGAAGAAGGGTCAGACATCGGATCAGTTCCGAGAAGAAGAATCCTACATCGGATCAGTTCCGAGAAGAAGAGTCCTACATCGGATCAGTTTCGCGAAGAAAGGTCAGACATCGGATCAGTTCCGAGAAGAAGAGCCGGACATCGGATCAGTTCCGAGAAGAAGAGCCGGACATCGGATCAGTTCCGAGAAGAAGAGTCCGACATCAAGTCAGTTCCGAGAAGAAGAGTCCGACATCAGATCAATTCCGAGAAGAAGAGCCCGACATCGGATCTGTGGTTAACTGAGCTCAAGCACTAAATCGGGCATGTTTATAAGCGAGCAAAGGATGTTAAGGAGTATACCGGACTCAGTCCGTGTTATTATCATGACGAATCGAGTATGGGTGCAGCGAGGGTTCCTAGAGTGACGCTGCAGTATTATTCTGCCCAGGAGGAATTCGACAATAGTGATGCAAGGAAGAAGTCAAAGAAGAGGCGAATTCGAGTTTTGAGGAAGATACTCGCAAACCAAAACATCATTACAATATATATTATTGTTTATGAAAAGATGTGACAACTCGAGCAAAGAAAGAAAACTACAAAACGGAAGCATAGCATCTCTATGCTCGTAAAATGCTCAGGACACTTTGAAAATCTTTATTTGTTAAAACATTTGATGAAAAAGTGACGAGAAAAAAAATTACATGGGTCCCACTTAAAATGCTTTGACCAAAGAAAAACTGACTAGCATGTGCTAATTTGCGAGTGCCGTTTCATTAAAATCGGTGTTTGAATAACCATCCGTGTGCTGTTGCACTAAAACCGGGATGTAATATGTTGCACTAAAACCAGGATACAACAATAACCGAGACAAAAAGGTCAGGGGGAAAGTCGAGTTGTAAAGAAAAATGAGAATACAAAAGAAATTCCCAGCGTAAAACTCGAGAATCCAAGAAACAGGCTATTTCCATCATATTGTCATGTATATTTCTTTCAAAATGAAGACAACAAGGACAAAGAAATAGTGGCTACATTTCTGTTATGAAGAACACTTCTATAACTAGCATTTGAAAAAAAATACCTGTTGGAGAAGAGCATATGATGAAGCTCCCCAGTGAAGTCGCCTAATGTTGATCAGTAAAAATGCAAATAATCGTGATTCAAGCATGATTAGTCCGATTGAGCCGCTATTCGCTTGATTTCATTGATTCTGAGGCGAATAAGGTCTTCTAGAATTCGGGAGCGTTCCAACCGTCCGCATAAACTGGGAAACGGCCGTACGGACGACGCTATGTCGAATCCAACAAACATGATACAAAAATAATAGGGAAATACATAGGATTTACGTGGTTCGGCGAAGGTGCCTACATTCACAGATTTTCCTTTGGGCATATATCATTCTCATTCAAATATTGAGATTACAGTGTTTACATGATGAAATAATACAAGATGAGAATGGAAGAAGGAAGGAGAAGATCAAATCTGAAACAAATCTCTCTTTTGTCTTGATGGAGCCAAAACCTTCTTCTCTATGCCTTTCTTTTTTATTAGAACTTCCTCTTCTTGCCAAGAGAGAAAACCTCCCCCACCCCTTTTTCTCCAGCCGAGAGCATCTTTTTCTTGTCCTTTCTTGCTTGAAGAACACTTGACAACACTCATGTCTTGTCACATCAACCCTTTGTCCTATCATGTAAGAGAGAGAGTGGACACGAGTCAATGAAATGTCAAACGTGGGACCCACACATGTGATAATGTGCTACCCATAAAGAAGTGCCACGGGTACATCACCAATGGTGTAGTGCCATGTGTACGCTTAAAAATCAGGGGTCATCAGTACCACAAGGATGATGAGTGATGTCCTTTGTCTTACTGTTGTAATATGATTCATATTATGAGATTTTCCTCTCTAGACTGGTAGCTTAGGTGCAGGACAGTCGCTTTTTGTAAAGAACTATGTTTGGATTTTGGACCTGTGGCTATGTGCCCAAACACATTGTTCATATTTGTTCTGTAAGCTCATTTTACCTTACCCCTAATTACCCTAGTGAAAGATATTTTGGTGCTAGAGTGGGGACCATGCCTTTAGAATACTAAGTCAAACGACTGAAATCCCAATTATCACAAAAGGATAAAAAGTATACCACCTCCCATTCTCTAGAAAGGTACGGCCAACTGAGGAAGAGTCTAGGAACTGGTTTTCAGTTTGTTAGCAACAATTTCCTTATCTTAATAAATGCAACTATTTCTTTCCTTACAACCCTGTTGATGGCAAAGGGAAGTTATTGCCATTTTGTCCACAATTGTTGAATTGATTGTCCAATGGAGGTTTGGTCTATCCTTCCAATCTCCATCCTCTTTTCCATTTATGGTGCATTCGGGATGATAGAAACTATTAGAATTTTAAAGAGAAAAATATTTTATGAGGGAAAGTCGATTGAGAACATCAAGGTTAGAACAACTCAGTGAGTCTCCAATTTTTAAATTATTTTATGGGTTCATGCAATGATATCTCTAGGGACTAATTTGTGGGTTGCCTTGTCTTCTATATTCCCTGAACTAGATGCATCAAGTGTCCACCAGTGATGAATGTGACAAGAAGTCATTTTCAATCACTGCTAGAGAGGGGACCATGCCTGTTGTTTGTTGATGGTCCTTTGAGGATGCTGCAGGAGGTCTGTTTATATTTCTTCCAGCCTTTGGTAGAGTTTTTCCAACAAAGTGAGGTGTTATTATTCATCTGAGGCCTTAAGATTGCAAATTGCAAGTTGAGTGTCTTGTTGTGGAAGGAAAATTCTAGTAATATGTTTATTTAGGCCTATAGGATGAAGCAAGTGACTGGAGATTTTCTTTTTAGTCAAGTATATCTGTGAGTTGGCCATTGTCATCAATTTTTCTTTCTTACTCTTGGTCCAGGAACAAGTTAGCAGATGATCTTGCTAAACTGGTGAATTGACCTTTTTCGTCTCATGATACTGTAATTCTGATAAACTTTGGTGGGGATTTACTCTTTCTTTTTCTCTTTTCAATTAATACATATCCGTTGTGTCAAGTGTCAACCTGGTAGATGCTTAGGGTACAGTTTCAGTGCTCAAAGTACTCTCTGGTTTTTCTACTAGTGTACATGTATATGGGTGCTAATGGTAGCATGGTACTTGCCTTCCCGAAACTTATGATGACATTATTGACATGTCCATCCTCTCTTGCACCGAACTAATGTTTGAGTATCTTGTCTGCAACATGTTCAGTTGGCTTTGATTTATATTTACTTTATGCAATGTTTTCTTCCCATGTCAATCACAATTTTTAGTTACTGATGTTGATCAGGGTGGAAAGACCGAGGAAGAGGAATTCAACACTGGGCCACTCTCTGTTTTGATGATGAGTGTTAAAAATAACACGCAGGTAATAATCTTTGCATCCTTAAATATATGGGCCACAAAAGTAAGATTGAAATCAACAATGGTGGAAGCAGAAGGATTGATATTGAGCAATGGAGTTGTTTATAAAAAGGGTGCATCTTACTTCTGGTGTCCCGTTCAGGTGCTCATTAATTGCCGAAACAACAAGAAGCTTCTCGGTCGGGTAAGAGCCTTTGATCGGCACTGCAACATGGTTCTTGAAAATGTCAGGGAGATGTGGACCGAGGTTGGTTTGGTCAAAATAGGTCTCTGTTGCCGATTTCCTTACTCCTGCTGCTACAATTAATTAGTTTTCTTTGTTTTCATAGGTCCCAAAGACGGGGAAAGGCAAGAAGAAAGCTCAACCGGTTAACAAGGATAGATTCATCAGTAAGATGTTCCTCCGTGGAGACTCTGTTATTATTGTTCTTAGGAATCCTAAGTGAGAGGTGAGGGTGCTTTGTGGCATTACCGAGTAAACTACTTGTTGATTAAATAGAAGAAAGAAATTACCTGCTATGCTCACTTTTAAGGACCACTTGGTTTCTAACTACTAGCAATTTCCTACCGACTCTCTTTTCCCCGTATTGGATGAGCTGGCTAAATTTTTTTATTGAATCTGAAGTTGTTATTATTGTTTCATGTGGACTAAAAGCTGCATGCTCTTGGAGCCTTCCTCACAAGAGGAATATGCTGCCAAGGGATTGGTGAAGAGTTGTGTGCATGGCAGAAAATTTCTCCACATTATTATATGATTGCATGCTCTTGGAGCCTTCCTCACAAGAGGAATATGCTACCGACTCTCTGCTGCTTTTTAGCTTTCCTGGTGTGTTTGGGTTTAGGGGGGTAAGAAAAGAAAATACAAGGCAGATTTCAACTTTTTTTTTTAGTTAAGTTTTGATGTTCAAGTAATATATGTTTATGACTTGGGCTTAATCTGTCAACACACACACACACACACACACACACACACACACGTAACGCTTAAGAAGTTCCAACTTGCAACCTGATGGGTGTCATTTAAGATATCATTTGCAGGCAAAGTTGACCTGATCAAAAAAATCTTAACCTAACCTTGTTTACCTTGTTGTTTTTATATTATTGTGTAGGGTCTGAATTGAGAGCTGGATTTTTGTTGGATGTTCCACTGTCTTCTCTCTCTATTTTTAAATTTAAGTAAAACAAATAAAGTTTGTTCTTTTCATTCGTACATGACATGAACCCTCAATTCTTTAAAGGTGTCGATTCAACTTGTGGGGGAGACTAGGCAGTTTTTGTTGCTGGAATAAATGCATATTCTGAAACCTTTAAAATATCTCGAGTGTCGCTGTCCAGTGAATTTGAATCACTCTGTTCCTTGTGTAGAAGAGATTCAATGCCTTTGTTGGTTTTGTTTTCTGTTTAACAAATTGCAGTATCTGTGAAGAAGCTGAGAGAGATCTGGACTCGTTTTATTTTTATTTACTGTGTTGGCTGTTCCTTCAGGTGCGTACTGCTCTTTAGACATAGTTCTGAGTTCTTAAAGAGTAACGGCTATAATGTTAGTGGGCCAGGCTAGTCTGTTATTACCCTGAAATAACAACCATGATTTTATAGATATGTCTCATTGGTAGCTCTCTCTGGGGCGTCCCTAAGAACGGAAGGACATCCTATTTCTGTCTTCTACTGACTGGGAAATAAATATCAAGGTCACCACCAAGAACAGGAAAAGCACACTTGAATTGTCTCATTCACTGCGTTGTTATTTCAACACTTTTTGGTGTAGAACTGGATCCCAATTCCCAGTCCCAAATAATTGGAAAAGCAGACCACAAGGATACCTCAGATTTGTTTAGGATGCGTAAAACACAATGAATATATTTAGCCTAAATCACAAAGAGGTAAAAACAAAAAAGAAAGTTACAAACAACTACTAAAATCCTACTATTCCCTCAAAAATATATCAGACGATAGATTGCTACACTAGTAACTGCTGCTCCTGTTGTTTCTCGAGTAGAATATGAAGAAGCCAGTGTTGCAATATTACCTATTTCATTGCTATCTTTCATGCATGGATGGTGTAAATTTAGGTTGAGTTAACGTCCTTGACAGCCTCACCACCACCTTCCTTATGGTCGCCGAAGATCCGTTGTTGGAAATCAGAGACCATGAGAGGGAGACCCTTTTGTAACGCGATCTTTGGTTCCCACCCTAGTAGATCCTTAGCCTTGGAGATGTCTGGCTTCCTCTTGTGCGGATCGTCTTCTGTGTTCGGTTTGAACTCTATCTTTGCATTCGGGTCTATCGTCTCTTGGACTACCTGAACCACCCAATTAAACACAATTTGAGTTTCGGAAGCAATAGGTCAGAACCCTCTGATACCACAGTTTTTTTTAGTACAACGAGGATGCTTCCAACACAGAGGTCCGCCTCCCCTACTTTGGGGCATTGGTAGGACATACCCTCTTTAAGAGGTGTGCGGTGAAGTGTCAATGGTACGATATCACAGCTCCCCTGGGGGGGGGGGGGGGTGGGGGTGACCATGTGCACGGACTGGCCAAAAACAACAGGTTCAGGTTTCATTATTGAATCGCTTTACCACCTTTAACGCCCTTATTGAATCTCTAGAATAGTATGTATACAGTTTTTTCTTAGATTATATATATACAGGTCTATACACCATCAGAGTGAATGGTTTCTCTACATTGTCAAACGCTAAATGAAACATGAATCCTGAAGACATTTCAAGGCTAACCACTTAGGGAAGGTACAGTTGACATGAAGAAAGAAGCAGCATTTCCCATTAGAGATGATGCTAAAAAATAAGAAGAAAAAAAAAACAGAAGAAGCAATGAAAATATAGGATTACAGTACCTGAGCAAGCTCAAGCATGGTGAATTCGCCGGGGTTTCCGAGGTTGAAAGGACCGACGTGTTCCCCTTCCATCAACCTTATCAGACCTTCAACCTGTTAATTCAACCAACAACAACAAACCCCACAAACTCATTAATTCCTCAGTTGTTGTTATTATCTTCATTAACCAAATAATTAGCTAAGAAAGACTATGATTCTGACAACAAAATGCCGACCCCACTCCCCACCCCCACAACGAGTATGAAACAACTTAAAACAGGAAATATCTTCCCACCAACCCAACAACATTACTGTAAAAAGCTACTTACCAGATCGGAAACGTATTGGAAACTCCTTGTTTGCTTCCCGTCACCGTAAACCGTCAGTGGCTCCTTCCTTAACGCCTTTTTTTTTTTTTTTTTTAAATCATTATATTGCAAAATATTAATAACGTTTAATGGAATTTCCAAATATTCACTAGAAAATAATTAGCTCAAAAAAATACCCAACCTGAGCCACGAAATTACTAACGACCCGACCATCATCGATGCACATGCGAGGTCCATAGGTGTTGAAAATCCTAGCAATCCTTACCTGTAAAAATAATAGAAAAGTCAAAAAATTGAATTTAAAAAAAAAAAAAAAGTCAAAAAAAAAGAAAAAATAAAAAGAAGACCTCGACGCCGGCTCCTCGGTGGTAATCCATTGTTAAGGTCTCGGCCGTTCGCTTTCCTTCATCGTAACAGCTCCGAACACCTGTCCTTGCAAAGACCCAACCACCGAACCAGGCCAGATACAAAGGTAGGCTGTGTCAGATCGGATATTCCGGTAATATAATAATCACGCTAGTAAAATACATTAACATGATCATAGCCGTTCGATTAAATGACGCCGCTAATCACGGGGAACCTTATTGTGTGTCGTGTCGACATCTCCTGGGAAATCCGGCTGATCTTAGTCTTTCGGTTCTTCTTCTACGGTTTATACACGTGTATTATTTGACCTTCAAAAAGCTGAAAAGAAGAAAAAAGAAACTGTACGGATTCCGTTGTTCCCCCAGCGCAAGTTAGATCAAACCCCTCAAGTCAAAACTAACATTCGCCGTTTCTTTATAAGACTAAGGACAAACAGAGATTCAGAGACGGATACACTAACATGCGCCGTTTCTCCTTAGGGCTATCGTTTCTTTGTAAGACCAAGCACAAACACAGGAGAGATCCTTAAAGTCTTGCTAACATGCGCCGTTTATTTGTCTGCTAAGAGAGAGAGAGAGAGGGCGAGGGGCGGGGGGGAAGCTTACCAATGGGATTGACGTTACCCCAGTAAGTCTCGACCTGAGGGTGTTGCAGAGGATCTCCGTACACCTCACTGGTGCTCGTTAGTAAGAACCGCGCACCGACTCTCTTCGCCAGTCCGAGCATGTTCAAGGTCCCGACCACATTCGTCTTGTGAACCCTAGCAGAAGAATTAAGGACTACCAAGAACAGAAAAACACATGAATTTGAAAACCCAGAAACGAATCGAATCATAACAAACAAAAAAAAAAGGATATGATGGTCTTGACTGGATTGAATTTGTAATGAACAGGGGAAGCAGGGCAAGCCAGGTGATAGATCTGATCAACCTCCAACAACAAGGGTTCGACGACGTCGTGTCGTATGAGCTCAAATCTAGGGTTCCCGAAATGGTGCATCAAGTTCTCTTTTCTCCCCGTGAAGAAATTATCAACCACGATCACGCTGTCTCCACGTCCGATCAGACGGTCCACGAGGTGGCTTCCGACGAACCCAGCACCACCAGTGACGACGATCCTCAATCCCTTTCGTTTCAACCCTAGAGGGATCTTCCCGCCTGAATTCACGGCCCCAAAGCCGCTGCCACGGTGCTCGTAAACGGCTCGGTGACTCAGTCCGGTTGATTCGGTGGGGAAGAACGAGTCCGGGATCGGGATGTAATTGCTGTGGCCGGAATGTGAACGGGAAGAAGGGAGGAGGGCGAATACGACGGTAGCAATGGCGATTCCGACGAGGACGAAGACCAGGCGCTGTTCACGAAGCATGTAGCGAATCGGACGTGTTACAGATAGCCATGGCTTCGGTGGCTTCGGCGAGTAAGCGTCAGCGTGATGGTGTTCTTCGTGGCCTCTGTAAATCAGTTCCGAACCCATCTCTATGGTTCGCTTCCTTGATCGATATTTCTGGGTTTCGGCTCGAAGAAAGATTTGTTCTATTCAGTCGACGATGGCTAGGAGAGAGAGAGAGAGACGCGAAACCCTTCAGCTATATAACTCAGATGGCTTGAACTTGCCGGCACATCAGCTTTATTGCAGGAATTTTCGCCGGAAATTCGCTCCTCGGCGCGTGACGAATGCAGCTGCTCGCGGCTTTAGCAGTATTTAACCTGCGACGTCTTGTTAATATCCCCTGATTGTTTTTAATATTACGAAAATACCTTCCATTTGTCAGAAAACTAGAAAAAGTTGATACCGATTCAAACTCCGGTAAGATCAAAATCATTGTTACTCTTATGTCCTTCCTTGCCCGAGGCTAATGTGAATGTTTGGATAATTTTATAATTTCAAGCCATTTTTATTTTTATTATCTTTTATTTATTATTATTATTATTATTTTTTTAAATTCAGACAGAATATTTTGGTAGATTTATTTATTTGTTTTAAAATAGGGGTTATAAGTATTTTTCTTTTTCCCTCTTCTAAAGGGAGATAACTAAATTCTGGACATAGATCTTTTGTGAACTTGGGTTGTGTGAACTTCGTGTGAATCTCACACAAGGTTGACACTTGTCCTTAGATAGCCCACTAAAAAAGGTGACTTATATTTCTAAAACTCTAAAAAATCTAAAGAATCTAAAACTGGCTTCTACCTTAATCGGTGATTTTTGTGGGCCTGCTTAAGACAAGTGTCAATCTCTATGAGGTTCACATAACTTAGGTTCATAAAAGATCTTCATCCCTGAATTACTAGGTTAAAAAGTTACAAGTCTTGGCATTCATCTTCCCTACAATTCATATTCAACGGGTTATAAATATAATTGATTCACACTCAAATTTGCTAAGAGCCTAAGAGGTCTCGAAATCATTTGCTTTTCTTCTATGTAGATGTGTCGGATTTTCGTTTTTTGTAGACAGATTTATGTAATTTGACAAAGTGCTTATGTCCACACAAAAGAATAAGTTTTTACTATATCAAATAATGAATTAGGGTTATTACTCATACTCTACTCGATATATATGGAAGTTTTCCTTCCCTTTGGATCTAGGGTTTTGAATGTTCACTTTTCTGTACTGGTAAATTTTAAATAACAAAAATCTTTGTAGTTAGATTCTTAAAATCATTTTTTTTTTCCTTTGCAGATAAATTTAAAAAGTTTGTACAACGTGTTAAATCATTTTAAATAACAGAAATCTTCTTAGATAGATTCTTAAAATCAAGAACTTTATTAGGTAATTTAGTTAATAGTATTTGGATGCATGTGATTTAAGCACCTATATACAAGGTAACTTTTTGAAAATCTTTATATCAAATTTCTCAACTATTTTAGTCAAATAATTCTCATAAAATGGCTAGAAATTGAAGGTGTACCATTAAAAAAATCACCTTTTGCATACATTTATTGCAAGCCTACGTTTGGCCCGGCTTGTGCTTATGAATAAGCACTCGTTGGATAAGTTCCTCAATGGGAGCACTTATCCACAACAACAATAAACTGCTGATTTGAAGATATAGTGTTTGGTAAATACATTTATTTAAGTGCTTATGAAAGTTTAGGAGTAAAATAGGTGTTATAAAAATATTATTAAGGTTTAAAAGTAACATATATTTAAGTGCTTATGAAAGTTTAGGGGTAAAATAAGTATTTTAAAAATATTACTAAAGTTACAAAATAGCATAACGCATAAAAACTTGGGAGATGCTGCTCTCAAGAACTTCTCCTTATGAGTAGCCTTCCTCTAGTGCTTATGGGTAAGCACTTACCCATAATTTTTAAGTCTATATAAGCTATAAGATGTAATAAATACTTATAGAAGCATGGCCAAACGTGAGAGCATTGCGTCTGGTCTAAAAAGCCTGAAATTTTTCCTACACCCTGCGTTGAAATGCTTATACCCTGGGTTAAAATGCTTGTACCTTAATTATAACGCATGGTACAAGCATTTCAACGCATGGTACATGAAACATTCCAGACGAAATGCTCTCGCCAAACGTAGCACAAATAAATAGCCATATTTATTTGCAATCAGCCCCTTTCGTAACCATTACCTGAGGTAATTATTACCAAAACAGAAAAATTTAAGGTAATAAATTTTTTTTTAACCCAAAAGAATAGTACAAAGAGATAGAAGCTTTCTTTGGCCCCATCTCTTAATTGTACAACTTTATTACCAGGCATTGATTTATTTTTATTTTTTTCAGTGCAGTGCAGGGATTGATGGAGGTAAATAGGTATCAGAAGGGTTGTTAATGGAATAAAAGAAAAGGACATTTTCGTCTGCTTCATCCTAAAATTTGGTCAGTGGTCACATTTTTTTTTTGAGAGATGGAGGGTTCATTTGTAATTTTTGAAATTGAAGGGGTATAGTAGTCGCATGGTGAAATTGTCAAGGAGGGAATGCCGACTGGGGAAAAGCAATTTGGTGGAAGTGAAACCATGGGAAGTGCTGCGACTGGGACTAGGGATGTCAACGAGCCGAGCTAGCTCGGCTAGTTCTCCGGCTCAAATTTTTTGAGCTGAGCTTGAGCACTAAAATTAGGCTCACAAGCATAGCCTCAGCCCCCCAAAAAAAGTTTATTATTTTAACAAGTTCGGACCGAGCTTAGGTGGTCCAACTTGATTAAAGCTCGACTTGATTTGTATATGTGGTTATACGTTTATAATTTTATATCTTATATTATGTATTAATATTAAACACACATGTTAACATATTATATTACATATAATAACAGTTATCAACTATAATGTTAATACATTTGTATTAATCTAAGTTTTTTTATGACGTCAATTTTTTATAAGCTAAGCTTTTTGTGAGCTGAACTTTTACGAGCCTGTGCCCAACGGGGTAAAGCTCAGCTTGGCTCGGCTCGTTTACAACCCTGCTAAATGGGACGCTTGAGTTTTGACTAATCTAAGATGCGCCTCTATACCTTTATGGTGCATTTTAGTATTTTCAGTTTTTACTTCAACTTTGAGTTGCGGGAAGAAAATACCAGAAAGTAATGTGTAATATTGGAGAGCATTTTGTCTGTTCCAAAGTAGCTGCATCTTCTGCTGTTTCAACAACTGACGTCCGTCACACTTGTTCAAAAGTAAATTTGAAAATTTAAAAGTGGACATGTGACAAACATCGGCTGATGAAACAACTGATAGTGCAGTTACCCGGAATGGATGAAATTTGTGTCTAAAATCAATATGAAAGAAAGTGTGAAAATAACTTATATGATATTATTTAAATATTATAAAATATCCATATAATTATTAATGGAAATCATGTAATGGTGTTTCGGTTAGCAAAAAAATCATAAACTTTTCGAGCATAATGTTCAATTGTCGTTATACTATAAGTCATATTTTTGCTATGTCAAAACTGAGAGCATTTTGTCTGTTTCCGAAATAAATGTTCCATTATCTAGAAAGTGGATTTAAAATTTTGAAAGAGGCCCCTCGAAATGTTCAGAATTCGACAGACCCTGAAAATGCTGTTGAACAACTATTTCGGAAATAGACAAAATGCTCTCATCAAAACTTATAAATTCAGATGATTAGGAAAGGCAATGTATGAAGATAATTAAAAAAAAAACATTATTGTTTTTAATCCTTCATCTTGTCACAAAAAGGGTGAGCCCCACCTGTTCTTTTATGTTCTTGGTCACCAAACCAATGCGAGATACCAAGTTAATTTTCTAGCATACTCTTGCACATTCTCAGTGTTGAAACGAGAAATAAGGAAAGGACACATTGTGCTTTTCGTGTGTCAAATTTGGAGTGAGATAACTGAGCATTAGCTACAAGTTGTGTTCGCGCATGTCACTGTCCACAAGTATCGGTAGATGCACACCACATGACTCGTTGTAATCAAGTTTTTTAAATCTATGTGATCGTGTGACGTACACGTGAATGCTTCAACTATTTCACTCCAAATGATATCCACTCTTTTGTGTCATTAGGTTAGAGTCTTGTCATTAATAAAACGGAAGTTTTTTTTTTCTTATAAAATATTCTATTATGCCAAATTCGACTTAGTACAGATCGAGATCGATTGTGAACGGTTGAGATTTTATATAAAAAAAAATTAATGACTAAATAAAATACTCTATTATGTATAATTTGTCTTTCTTTTAGTCCTGTATGTTAGCGCAAGATACAGATAAGATCCATGTGAAAGGTAAAGTGCATGTAGCTTTTACAAGTAAAGTGGCATGCGTGTATATGCTTTTATGTATGTATGTATATATATATATATATACATATATATATATATATATATATATATATAGAGGGCACGGATCTTTAGTGGTGGGGATCCTTTGTGGTGTAGAAACAACTTGGGGCCAAAATGATATTTTTGCATTTGAAATGCCCAGAGATGCAAAAATATCATTTCACCCCGAGTTATTTCTACACGAGAAGGGATCGCACCAAAGAGGATGCCGGTCCATAGAGAGAAAAAGAGGGAGACAGATGGAGTCGTGGGTACGTGATTCGTAATGGCAAGCCTAAGTTTCATCTTTTTCGTTAACTATAAAGCAAGCTTGATATATATATATAAAAATCTAACCAAGGAGAAACACATTTGAGGGGGGAGATTGGATTTTGGCTTTTGTTGAAACTTTGAATCTTTTTTATGATCATCAGCATTCAATCATCTCGCCAACACGTGCAATAGTGAATGATCCCAACCGTTCGATTTTTGTTTTTGTCTTTCTTTTGTTACGTGCATGAAGAGTGATAAGGTGATTCTTGTACCATATTAATATGATGGTGCTTCCTTTTTTTTGACTGATTGACCCGATCATCAAACATCCATTCACACAATACCATTCCTGTGAGTGAGGATCTTCATATATGAGCCCCTGATGCCAAATATAT
Organism: Pachysandra terminalis; assembly: GCA_031762675.1. NCBI lineage: Eukaryota > Viridiplantae > Streptophyta > Magnoliopsida > Buxales > Buxaceae > Pachysandra > Pachysandra terminalis. The sequence goes on along the minus strand of JAUPMG010281577.1, from coordinate 1,922 downwards.
CGGAGGGCAAAATAATAATCTTGTCTTCACCTACTGTACTTTATTAGGGCAAAATTACTATTTTGCGCTCTAAGCGTATTGGGCATATCAAGCCCCCATATCAGGGGCTCATATCAGAAGATTCGCGTCCCATTTCTATTGGGTAGAAGAGTCCTTAGAGAGTCGTAGATTACACGTTTACCCAAATTGTTCAGATGATAGGTCATCACATGCACTAATATTTGCCACGTGGCTAACTTGAGCAAGGACTAAGACCAAGGAAAGACCCATTCAGTCGGTAGAACTGTGGAGGCGAGATCTAATCTTTGTGGGGCATATACCCTACTTTGTCTTCACGTCGGTAAGTTTTCAATCTCAAGAGACGTTGACTGTCCACCCTACACGTGGCACATTATTATATCAAATGTTTCTCCACAAATCCTACCACGTGGGCGCCAACCAACGAGCAAAGACCTTTTCAAAGCTTAAAGAAAGAATCTTCTCAACTGCGTTTGGCACGGCTTATTATATAACTGCTAGTTTCCGTTTATAGCTTATTAAAGGACTTTTTAAAATTAAAAGTGTGTTTGATAATACCTAAAAGCAATGTTGCGTTTGGTTCAGCTTGTAATTTTGGATAAGCACTCATTTGATAAGTGGCACAATGAGAGCATTTATCCACAGCAACAATAAATTGCTTATTTGAAAAAAATAGCATTTGATAAATACATTTACTGAAGTGCTTATAAAAGTTTAGGGGTAAAATAAGTACAATAAAAATATCATTAAAGTTTAGAAATAACATTTATTTAAGTGCTTATAAAAGTTTATGGATAAAATAGGTATAATGAAAATATTATCAAAGTTTAGAAATAACTTCCTGCATAAGTGATATGAGAAGTTGTTCTCAACAGCTTCTCCTTATGGGTTGTCCTCCTCTGTTGCTTATGGGTAGGCACTTCCTATTACGTGTTACCATACACACTTTTAATTTTAAAAAGTTTTTTAATAAGCTATAAGATGAAATAAGTACCGAGCCAAACACAGCTGAAGGCTACCCATAAGGAGAAGCTATTGAGAATAGGGCTGTAAACGAGCCGAGCTTTGCCTAGCTCGAGAAATGCTCGACTCATCTAGTGAAAGCTCGACTCGTGAAAGGACAAAAAAAAAAGAAATCCAAAATCATGTCTGTGATTAGGGTTCCTTGACAGTCATGATCATATTACAATAAGTAAAGCTAATACATTAACTTTGATAAAGAAACTGCACGTAAGTGAGAGAGAGAGAGAACAAAAACAAAAACTACAGTGAATGGCGAGACCGATAGATCGTGAGAGAGAGAGAGAGAGAGAGAGAGAGAGAGAGAGAGAGAGAGAGAAGATTTGAAAGAAGAAAAAAAATTAAACGAGGGTTGTATTCGTACTTGGTGAAGAAACTGAAATATGAAGAATGAAGATTGAAGATTGAAGAAGCCTCTACAATCTACACCAAAACATAGATTGGAAGTTAGAAGTTGAATAGTCACTTGTCTCTCGTCGAGAAGATGATGGAAGAAGATGAGAAAGGCCAAGAGTCAAGAGATGTGGTATACTAATAATAAAAGACTAAAAGATACCTATATTAGATGAGTTTGAAAATTAATTAGGGTTTTTTAAGTTTTAACTTTAACTCTTAACTATTTGCTAAATTTTAGCTTAACAAATAATTAAGAATTGATGATCGAGCAAATTTCAAATTCAAAACGGGCGAATAGCAAAGTGCCACGTAGCAAAGGCAATTGTGTACGAACCAGTAGAAGGTAACTCGGATTCGCTTTAGATCGGGCCTAATCCACCCTGAGATGGGCGAATTCATCATCAGGGTATGCCCCCTTTAAAAGGCCGAGGTGGGGGGTAAAACCCTCACCGGATCAGAGTCGTTCCCTTAAGAAAGCGTGGATAGGG
>JAUPMG010281561.1:0-18357 GCA_031762675.1 Pachysandra terminalis | reverse complement strand
GAGTCTGGAAGTCCACAAGTGTCATCATGCATGGTCTGCATCTTCTCTTTAGCTTCCTCCGGCCCAATACATCTAAAGAGAGCGCCACTAACTCCTTTGTAATAGAGAACTTTTCCTTGTCTGCTGAAGTTCACTAGGATCTTCAAAGGAATAGTGGGAGTCCAGTGGGGAAGATTTTCCAGATCACAGACGATCTGATATCTCCAGTCTCCCTCTGGAATGGGTTCCTTATCTTCTTGGAGAAGCTGAGTAGAGGGAGTAGTTCTTTGGATGACCTCCAAAGTAGTTGCCTTGAATTCGAGCCGTAGTCTGCTTCCCAAATTAGCCAAGGCATCCGCATATTTTTTCTTGCTCCTCATGGTGTGAGTTAGAGAATAACTGGAGAATCTTCGAAGGAGGGCTTGTATGACCGTTCTGTAGGGAACCAGGTCTGGTTCCTTGACCGCGAACTCTTCTTTGATCTGGGAGATAACTAGGGAAGAGTCCCCCAAGATGTGAATGTTCTGGACGTTCAGCTGGCGTGCTAGAGAGAGACCAAGCAGCAAGGCTTCATACTCTGCTTTGTTGTTTGTACAAAGGAAGTCCAGCTTAAATGAGAAGGAGAACTGCTGTCCACTAGGGGCGATCAACTCGATCCCTGCCCCACCACCTTGTGAATTGGATGATCTGTCGAACTTCATCTGCCATTCCTCTTCAGAAACCGCAGATACCTCACTCATAACTTCATCCTCTTCTTTGTGGGTGGAGAAGGCGGCTAGCAGATCAACAACTGCTTGTCCTTTGATGACCCTTGGTGTTTCGCACATAATCTCGAATTGGGCTAGTTGGAGTAGCCATTTGATGTGCCTTTCATACAAAATTGGCTGAAAAAGGAGATACTTAACAGGGTCACTAGGTGAATCGTATGTGAGTGAAGATAGTGTTTCAGCTTGTTCACCATGTGGACCAAGGCAAGACAAGACTTGTCTATCATGGAGTATCCAATCTTAGCCCCCTGTAGAAGTCTGCTGATGTAGTAGACAGATCTCTCAAAACGTTGCTCGTCATCCTGAGCAAGTAGACCTCCAATAGCTCGCTCTGTGAAGGCGATGTACAACCGAAGAGGCTTCCCTTGAATTGGAGCCATCATGGTGTGTGGATGGGCAAGCACTCGTTTGACAGCCTCGAATGCTTGCTGTTGTTCTTCCCTCCAGTCGAAAGGGGCTTTCTTCTTTAGAAGTGGCATAAGAGGAACCAGGTGGGCAGATAATCCAGGTATGAACCTCCGGATGTATGATACACGCCCAAGGAAGGACTTTAACTCCTTCTGAGTTGTGGGAGGAATCAAGTCAATGACTGCTCTGGTCTTCGTGGGATCCAAGTCTATCCCGTACATGTGGACTATAAACCCCAAGAATTTCCCAGAGGAGACCCCGAAGGCACACTTCGAGGGATTCATCTTGAGTTTATACATCCAACACCTTTGAAATACTTTCTCCAACACAGCAAGATGATATTCTTTCTTGATTTACTTGATAACTAGATCATCAATGTAATCTTCTACTTCCCCGTGCATCATGTCATGGAAGATAGCAGTCATTGCTCTTTGGTAAGTTGCTTCAGCATTCTTGAGGCCAAATGGCATGACGGTGTAATAGAAATTGCCCAAATGAGTTCTGAAAGCAGTTTTTTCGGCATCCCTCAGGTCCATGAGGATCTGGTTGTACCCCGAGAATCCGTCCATGAAGGAGAACATCTCATTCCCTGGTGCAGAGTCAATCAGTATATCCATCTTAGGCAAAGGGAAATCGTCTTTTGGACAGGCTTTATTGAGATCTCTGAAATCTACACAATATCTAATCTGTTCATTCTTCTTCCTTACAGGGACTATGTTGGACAACCAAGAAGGATGTTGGATGGGTTTGATAAAGCATGCTCGTAGGAGTTTCTCAACTTCAGCCTTGATTTGCAGCTTAATGTCCGACTTGAACATCCTGATGCTTGTTTGATAGGGTGCATCTTAGGGGATATATGAAGTTTGTGAGTTACCAGCGTTGGATCAAGGCCTGGGGCATGTCTTCGTAGCTCCATGTGAAAACATCTTTGTACTGGACGAGGAGAGCTATGAAGGCCTCCTTATAATCTGACTCGAGGGAGGAGGAGATCTGTACTGGTTTGTTAGCGGTTGGATCTTCTTCAAGATTAACCGTAGTCAACTCTTCCTGAACAACTTGGACACCGTCTTGTAAGTGTTCTGGGGCTGGTTCAACTTTGGACTCGAGAGCTTTAGGCATTTCTTCATCAGGGGCGCACTGCAAGACGTTAACGGATGGAACCCCCTGTGATTTCTATAAGCGGTAGACATGTCTCCCATCTAGAAGGTCTACCCTTATACATTGAGCCTTCGAATGTCGAGGGCCCTCCGAATGAGGTAGCGTTGAGGATCTTGGTTTTGAAGAAGAAGATAGTGTTGATGAGGATGGAGCTGAGGGAGGTGGTCCTGAACGAGTGGGCTCCAAGGCAGTCCACAAGGGCAGAAGAGTCCCTTGAGGCTTGGCAATGCGGCATTCGCCCTACAGAGCAAACCCATCATAGTGGTTTGCTTCAGCAAAGTGAGTTTCTGATTCATCAAACGGGAAAGGCTCTACCACCACCCGAACAAGCTTTCCATTCGAGATTCCCTTTAAACATTGATGGTAGGTGGAAGGGATTGCCCTAGCTCGGTGTATCCACGGTCTGCCCAAGAGTACGTGAAATGGTGCCCTATCATCAATGACGTGGAAGGTAATGGAGAATCTGAAGGGACCTGCACGGAGGTTGAGAGAGATGTAGCCTATTGTTTGCTGCCACTGGGTATGATGCATTTGCTGGACACACCAATAGCATCCAGAATCTTCAGAGGGATAAGGTTGACTGCAGAGCCACCATCCACCAGGGCTCTTCGAACCTCCACACCTTGTAGTGTAGCATTCACGGACAGGGGTTTGTTGTGTTCCTCCGAGGTCGCCATCATGTATTCCTCCGAGAAAGTGATGATATGTCTGCTGAGTCGCGGAATTTCTGGGTGGAAGCTTCCTGGCAGTTGAAGCAGTGGAAATGGTATTTTTTTCATAATTCCCAGCAGCGCCTGTGTAGCCTTCGTCCGCATCTTGGGGGTGAACTACATGTCCTCAAAGAACATCTCAAAGTTGGTGGTCCCGCGAGTAGCCTTGCTGGATTGAGGGTCTGAGCTATGTCTGTTGGTGAAGATGGATATCATGTGCACAACTTCCCTTCCTTTTCCTCTGTGTTGCGGAAGAGGGTCAGTGTGCACCTTGGCGTCCGGAAGCTCAATATCTCCAGCAGCGAGTCTGGTATGGTAGAGCTTCCGCAAGGCCCAACAATCGAAGGTGGAGTGACGGGTATGGCGGTGGTACCTGCAGTACCGCGGGGACCTTTTGTCAGCCTCCGAAGTCTCCTTCTCAATGGGAGACAGGAGGACACGATCATCCTTGATCCATTCTTGGAGCAAGGCATCGAACTGAGCAGGCGAACATGTCACCTTCGGAGGAGGTGGTCGTCTATCCCTGTTGTTGTTATTATTGTTGCTGCTAGGCCTGCTTCTCCGCTTAAGAACAGGTTCCTCCTCCTTCTCCGTGGTGACAGTCATTGCACGTTTCCTCTTCATCTTCTTCTTGGGAAGAGGGATAGAGGCATTCGTTCTTTTGGCATGCTCGTAGAGCTTAATGAAGATCTTGATCTCATGATTCTCTGTGTGAATACGGTAGGATGGGAGCATACCATTGATACAGATTCTAACGAACTTCTCCTCCGAAGCCGCCTCTATGCATGTGATGACCAGGTCCCTGAACTGCTTGACGTATTAGACCAGGTCTTCCTCCTACTTCTGCTTCTCTCGACTTAGGTCTATGATGGTGAGCTTCTCCTCACTAATGAAGAATTTGTGGTGGAATAAAGACACCATATCCTCTCACGCATGCACAGAGCCAGGCTCTAGCTTGCTGTACCAAGTGTAGGCTCTCTCGGACAACGATTTGGAGAACTCCCTCAGATAGAGTTCCTTGTTGCATGCGTAGGCTCCCAACGCTTCAATGAAGCGACTAACGTGCTCTCTGACATTCCCAGTCTGCCCTGAGAACTGAAGAAAGACAGGAGCTTCGTAGTCCTTGGGGTAAGGCAAGTGAATGAGAGTTTTCGGATACGGAGGACGGAAGTCACAACTGATCCAGTCTGTATCCCGGGACTGAGATTTTAGCAAAAGAGCCTGAACATCAGCAATGGTGACAAAGCCCGGTTTAGGTGCAGATGAAGGCATGAGGATGTAAGAATGAGTGATAGTAGGAGTGCTTGCTGGGGGATGTGAACAGGCTTGGTGGGCAAAGCATCCAGTTGAGTCTGTAGGGCAGCAATGGTTTCCCTAAGAGATGTAGCCGTCTCTTCAGGGTTCTGAAGAGGAGGAACAGGATCCTGAAGAGGATTCTGCTCCGGGATATTCTGTACAGTAGGAGTAATATTGGAAGTAGAAGGATCCATGAAACAATGATGAGATGAAAATAATAGGTAGGTTAGATATGAAAGAAAAAGAAAACAGACTCCCCAGTGAAGTTGCCAAAAATGGTTATGACGGATTTGTAAAAGACTAAATATATTAGGAGGAGATGACAACTAATACACAAGAATCAATTACAATCATCAACCAGAGAAAAAGGTAGAAAGTCTATCTCAAGATAGCCTAAACCATCGCGCAACCGTTGTGTCAAAAGCGTTCCTTGTCAATTTTGAGCTATGGAGAAGATAAAGAGAAAAGGGGTAGAAAGAAAGGAGGGGTTACAATAAGTGAGGCAGGGGAGTGAATGCAGTCACAGAGCAGTAAAACCTCACAGGTTTGAAGATTCCTCTATTTCTCTTTCAAAGTCTTCTTCTCGCTATTGTTTCAGGTTTCAGGATTTCTCAGTTTAGATTTCAGATTTTTCGATCCTCTTCAATGGAGGATGGGCACTGATATTTGTAGAGAGTTTTCCACTCTCAGTAGGACAAGTGTCACTCGGTTAAGCGTTTTAGAGGGGGACCCTCGAGTGCTCAGCAAATCCTGAGTGACACGTGGTCCTGGAAAATATCTTGAGGGATGCATGTCTTTCAACACGGCTAAGTTACTTCCAGAGAAAATCATTTCAAACCTTAAAAACTGCTCTGTAAAAGGTTGCTTTGGAACTTGAGCAATACAGTTCTGAAGACGTATGTCACTTTCACACAAGTTCCAATGAGCAACGTCACCATCCTGTCGTCATTCCTGATAAGACAAAACCCCCTTTAGATAGGTTAGAAAGCAGATATTTATAAGGCAGTGATAAGTTGGTGATGTTTTCACCATGTGTTTTTCATTATGAGAATCCGTCTCAAGACAACCTTTTTAGGGGGCAATTCACTGTATTCTGCAGAATCCGTTATTTCAAAGGAGAACTCCCTTTGGCGGCTATTTTCCTTCTAGGAACGTAAGTACCACTATACCCTTACCAGGTTATCAATGTATTCCCGAATTACCCATGTAGAGAGTGTCTCGTCAGGGAATTCGTTTTCATGATCAATCGTCCCAGTAAGGAGGGGATTACCTTGAAATCCATTAAGGTTTATAGCTATAGTAACCAATACGAGTGCCTTCTACTTGAATGAACTCAGAGGTTGACATGTGAATTCCTATAAGGTAAAGGGAAAGGATGTTCTCAAAGTCCGGGGGAAACCAGTCTTTTAGGAAGTACGTCTGAAGATGACGTGATTTCAACTTCTAAAGCCCTTTCTACTGAGGATTTGCTTTCTGGAAGTGAAAGTTCCAAGATATGGCTTGAAGTCGGTTCATGAGAATGAATGAAAGTGACTTCGAGCCCCAGCTGGTAAGTCGGATGCATAAAAGTCAGCATTCAAGGGGGTAAACCCAAATCTGCATCCCTCGAGGGGGGACAGAATCCGTAGTCTTTTTGGGGTGACAACCCTTGACAAATTGACCTTCTCGAGGTGGTTAGCCTGGAATTCACCTCAGGAGGAAGAAATATTCCTCCTTCGAATTCACCCTTAGCAGGAGGGAACGTACCTCCCTTGAATTGACCATCTGGAGGTGGTTAGCCTGGAAGAGACTTCCCTCGGATTTGTCCGTCGAGGTTGTCCCTCGGATTTGTCTGTCGAGGTTATCCCTCAGATGTGTTCGTCGAGGTTGTCTCTCGGATTTGTCCGTCGAGGTTATCCCTCGGATGTGTCCGTCGAGGTTGTGCCTCGGATGTGTCCGTTGAGGTTGTCCCTCGGATGTGAATATATTTGCCTTGTGATCCTTCAAGACAAAGCATATAGAATAGTCCTTCGAAGTCTATGGATGTGATCCAAGCACGACTCCTGGGTTAGAAGGTACATAAAGTTCCCTAGAGGATCCTTCCTTGTATAAAAATACCTTTAAAACGTAAAGGTATAGAATAAAATCACTTGAAGTCTGTTATAGAGAGCAGATAGATGTGACTTTGAGGATCCATTGAGATCATAACTATTTGAGGAGTCCATTAGGGGTAGCATGCCCTTAAATACATCATTCGAGTAAAATGAGGTCCGTCGAGGGAAGAATAAGATTCTCCTTCCCTCGGGTGCCAAGAAGGCAGGGTGTCGTGGGAACAAAAGTCCTTAGTCTTTTGAACAATTCAAAATTGAGGAAAGAACATGTTTGTTGGGTTTGGGGCACGTGGCGTTCCCCCACAAGCTGAAATTCAAACAGATGGCTTCCTTGAAAAGCTATCGCATTAATTGGTGATGGAAACGGTCAAATATCCTGCCGTTTCAAATTTTGTTTTTCACCAAAACAGTCTAATCATCGTACGCAACTGCTGACAGCTGGTACGTGAAAGGGACGGTTGTACAGATGTTTCAGCTTTATAAATAGTTCAGTGTATGCAGCTATACCCAAAACGCGTGCATGCACTCGTAATTGAACACCGCGTGTAAAGTGGGGTTAAATTAGCCCACCTGATCAACAATACCATGTTAAACATCAGTGACTCTAAAAACTCAAGCTGGTAGAGAAAGGCACAACAGTATATAGCAAATAGTTCAATACAAATAGAGCACACGATGTTTAGAAGAAAAGACTAAGGAACTTTTCACTAAAAAATTAAGATACTTCTAAAAACATGTTTTCTAATAGTCCCACGTTTTTAAATGAATCAAATGTACAGATTTCCTTGAAAATAATTTTCCTTTCTTTTTCTTTTTTTAGTTTAAAAAATAATTTTCTTTTCCTTCCTTCCTATAGATTCCTACTAACCAAACAAAGACAGCTTTAAGACTCGTAGCTTATCATTTAGCCCAGACGGAATAAAGCCGTCCGAAGGGGTGGACCTTTCCTTGTATATAAGGACGTCGATGACGACCTGCTGACACGTCGGAGTTACTGAAACTCTTTCTCATCTCTCTTTCGCCTCTAATAAGAATGTGTATTGACTGCTTGTGTCCGATGATTTCGGGTAAGCTTGATTTCATTTTTACTCTTCACCTCTAGTTTTAGGGTTTCAATCTGATATCAGTGTTCTTTCTCAAAATTTGTTCTTATGTGAATTTAAGGTTTTTTTGATCTCTATTTCTAAATTTAAGACTCATTTTGTGTATATTTAGGTTCTTTTTCCTTATTACTTCTGCAACTTTAAGCAAAAACTTTTCCAATTTCTTTTTTTCTCAATTTGATTTTTTTACTCTTTTAAATTAGGGACATATTTATTATTTTCTGTCTTTTAGGGTAAGTTCTGTAAATTTTATTTTAAGATAATAGTGTGTGAATTGTGTATGAGATTATAACAAAAAATCACTGTTTTCCCTTTATACTCTTTGAATCTTTTAGATTGTTCTATTTGATTTTCTTTATTTTTTTTTATCCTTCATTATTGTTGTTATTTGATTTGTAGAATTTTTCGTCTTCTCTTGTCTGGATCTCAAATTGCACTTTTATCTATTTAGGAAATCTTTGGGCTCTCTAGTAGTTTCTCTTCCATTTAGATGTTTCTCTCTGGAAAGAATTCCAATTCAGTATTATTGAATTTCTTTATGAATTAAGGTCTCAGAACTATTTTTTTTCATGTTTGCAGTTAAAGTTTATTGATTCTTCTTCTATGTGCTTGATGCTTATTGTACTATGAATTTTTCAAATTTATGAGAATATTGGTTTAGAAAAATAATTAAGTGTAATTGTTCAATGCATGAGCAATTTTCTCAATATATTCATGGGTTTGTTTTTCTGACCTGTGGAGTAGTAGAGTGCCTATGATTCCAGTACTTCATAGTAATTGGTGAAGAACAAAATGGTCACTTTCATTAACATAATTTTGCTATCATATTCCTTTTTCTTTGTGCACTGCAATATTTTGGGGTCTATTTTACAAGGCAAATTCTTAAGCGAGTGACCTAGAGATTGGCCTAAACATTGAGGTATCATGTATGGGAACTCCAACTGTATTGCTTTTATTTTTTGTATGAAGTTGCATGATGTTGCTATTATTCTTTTCACCTTTGAACTCGAACTTTAATATCTAACGATATTATTCGATGCTATAGCTCCTGCAATTTGATAGACATTAATAGTACCTCCTATAACATTTCCAGCAATGCTTAATGTTTGTTGTAATTGTCTCTCCTCTATCGTTTGAAATTTTATATTCATCTGTTTTTGGTTATGTTTCTCTTCTTTTTTTATATTTTAGAAACTACTTCCAAATTCATCATTTTCCGTTCTTTACTTGTAGTTGTTACTTTATTTAATTTTTGAATTTTTGTGTAGTAGTAAGAATGTAAGTATGCAAGCTATGTTGGTCATATCTTTCTTTTATTAGTATGCAAGTTATGTTGATCGTATCTTTCTTTTAGTAATAATTACATACAATAAAAGCAACTGAAAGGGGAATTTTACGAATTTAAATCCTTTTCAATATTCAAAATCGGGCATAATTAAAATGTTTGACCTTAGAGATAGATATTTGTGGTAATTGAAAATAAGATCTTTTAGTTGTTTTTATTGTACAATAAATTTCATAAAGTAACTTGGAATGTAGGGACTTTCATAGTAAAGAAGCTAGAGTTGTTGTAGATATAATGAAAATAAGGATAATTAATATATTGTGTTTACGAGAGACTAAATGGAAATTGAGGCAAGGCGGGAGACATTGATGAGCATAAACATTGGTATAAGAGAAAAGGTAATAATAGCAACGACATAAGGATAGGTATTACCATAATATGATGCAAAACAATACAATGAAATAATTTCCGTTATTTTGAACTTATTAAGCTAGGTGTAGTGTTTGAGCCATACCCAACCCTGTGTCGTGTCGTATCAACATGGATACTTTGGGTAAACAAAAGTATCCGTGTAACATAGATAAGGACATACGGAATAATGTTGTCGGTATTAGGAGGATTTGCAATTGGTTAATGACAATTAGATTAGTCTTAGGTCAAGATATCATTAGTGCCTATGCACCTTAAGTAGGAATAGAAGAAAACATTGAAAACAATTTTGGGAAAGAAATGGATAGATTAGTTCAAGGAATTCTTGATGTGGAATAAAAGGGGACCTAAATGGTTATGCTGGAGAAGAAAGTGAACAATATGATAGAATACATAAGGACGAGGCTTGTGACATAGGAAATGAGTGATTCTTGAAGTTGTAGTGGCTTAGATATTGTATTATTAAATACTTTTCTTTGAAAAGAGAACTGAACATCTACCTTCAAGAACGAACCAAAGCAGAGCGAAATTGGAATTTTCCTTCTTAGAATGGATCGACTCAGCAAGTTTCAGGGGAAAAGTTATCAACTAGCAGATTGCAAAGTCATTCCAGAAGAAAGTCTAGCTTCATAATACAGGTTGATAGTGATGGATCTTTATATTAGAGATTAGAGAGCAGAAAATTTATTAAAACAATCCAAGAATAAAATTTTGGAACTTCAAAAGAGAAAAGGTAACGAGTTTTAGAGATGAATTAATAAAGAGAAAAATAAAAAGATGATGGGAACATAAGGCGTTCCAATTGAAGAAAATTCATGGTAGAGATTAGTGTATTTTGATTTACTAAATTATTTGGTGGAATTTTAAGGACTTGCTTGGAGGATAAGCACTATAGCACCTATACATAATAATGAAGGAGACATACAAAATCGTACAAATTATTGTGGAATTAAGCTTATGAATCACAATATGAAATTGTAGGAAAGGATGATGTAGCAAAGGCTAATAAGAATAACTCAAATATCAGAAACTTAGTTTAGCTTTCTGTCATGAAGGTTTAACATTGAGGTTATCTTTTTACTTAGACGATTAGTGGAGAAGTTTAGAGGGATGAGAAAAGACCTTTGTATGGTTTTTATTTAAGATGGATAAGCATATGATATACTACCTAGAAAGCTGACCTAGTGGATTTTGAACAGGAAAAAAGTATCAAGTCAAATACAATAATAAGATCATTAAGGACATGTATGAGGGAGTGGTTGCAAGTGAGAGAATGAATTTTTAGTAATGATAGATTTATATCAGGGGCTAATTACGAATCCTCATTGGACTTTAATTATAGATGAATCGACAACCATATCCAAGAGGAGGTGCCTGGGTGTATGTTATTTATAGATGATGTGGCTTCGGTGGACCAAAGTGAAAGGGTAACAAATGCAAAATGAGAATAATGAAGGTATATCTTGGAATCTAAAGGTTTTAAAGTAAATCAAGTTAATTTGCATGGGACGTAAATCACGTAACTTCAATATGAACGATAATTGAGAATCAAATCACTTCCTAGGAAGTAAAAATATCCATTAGTGGGTGGCTCCTAATGTTGTCCATACATTTTATTGGAAAATTACCCAACAAACTGGCCTCTTTACCTTATCGAACCCGTTTGTAATCTACAGACTATAAATGAGTATATTTCAACATACCGACGCATATATCAACCATATTGTGCATGCAATTGCATGGTGTCAAATACCAACATCTGAGATTCAAACCTCTTTAGTTTCTGATGGGGTATTCCGAAGGCTTCAGCTTGAAATGGAGCATGTGCCTTCTAAGTCCCAAGGGATGGTACAATAGGTAACCTAGGCAACAGCAGGTGGGACTTATTCTCAATTTCCAGGGAAGATAAGCAACTGCAGGGGATCTTATTCCCAATTTGTTTTTGACAGTGCAAAATTTCTTCTCTCCCTTGGCCGTAGGCTTTGACGAACAGCGTATATCTGCGTTCATTGTTTGATCTTCGTTTTTACTGTGTTTATTATTATTGCTTGATGCCCTCCAAAGAAGATGGGTGACTGGAGCTGGACATACGTTGGAGCTTAGGGTTAAGGTGAAGTGACTCAAACCACCATTCTTTCTGTTTTCGATTGGTGCACGAGATTGCCAAGCCTCCCCTTAACGTCCTAGTCATTGAAGTCTTTGCATGGCTTGATTGACCATGATTCATGATCCGTTCAGTTACACAGCACATGACTCTCAAGTAGCAAAAACTCTGTATAATGAGATGAAAAATCATGTTTTCTTCCTGAAAGCATAACTACCGCGGTCCAGAAAATCCACAAGATAGGTTACCGGTGAATTTGGCCGATGATTTAACAAGCTGTCTATCTCTTGGATTTGGGGTTACCAATGGCGGAGCAGCCTTGCCCTACCAATAACATCATCTCTTTCTGATTTCCAAATTTTGGGCGACACATTTCGTGCTTTTGTTTCCCCTTGGTTTTGTAAAGACAAGACAGAAAAGCCTACTTTTAACTGCTGCTATTTATCATTTGTTTGGACTTTTGGCCCTTTGAAGGAGTTGAAACCAATTCATAAACAGGCGTAGTTGCTTGGTAGTTTTATTTATATTATTGTATGCAATTTTGCACTGTTTATTCTCTTTGTAGGCAAGATGATCGCTTGCTCGTTCGTATATATGTTATAGTTTATATTGTGTCACAGGCTAAAAAAATATCTGGTGTTATTATTGGCATCTCTATATATGGTTTGGCTGGGCTGATGGGATTTTGAACTTCTTTGATTCAGAACGTGCTACCGTGTTACTGTGGGTACAGACAAATTGGTCATGAACGTTTCAGTGACCCCTTTCATCGATCTTGAAAGGGGAATGCTGTAGTGCCGAGTCAGTTTGTAAGTCTAGATTGCGACTCCACAGGCTGGAGGCGGATCCTCTGTGATGGGCGTGTATTAGAAACACAGGTGATGATGAAATTGTAATTTAGTTCGATGAATATGTGATGGCTAAATTATAGTTTCGTCAAATCACATGTGTTTCTTATCACTGGGGTGTTTCATCATAGAGGATGCCCTCGGTCTTGGGTTTTGTTCGCCTTTCAAACACGGCTGTCGTCAATGTGTCGGATTTAATTACGTATAGCTTACAAAAGTTCTTTATTTTTTCTTTTAATTTTATTTCATATTAATCTAACAAAATGCTCTCAAAAACTTAAAAGCAAAGATAATTAGGTAAGAGGAAATGGATGACTTAAAATACCATTGTGTTTAGTCCATGGGAAGACAATCTTTCCCGACTTTTTCTCTATTTAGGGCATCCATTTCGTTGTAAAATTATATGTATAAATAAATAATTATTCAAATCTATATAACTAAAGTTTGATTTTTTTTTTTTTTTGGTGAAAATGCTGTCACAACTACTTTGTAATAAAGATTTTTCAGGTAAAAAAAATTAATATTTAAAATTATATAAAATAAATTATATTTAGAAGTCTCATAAAATTTGTAATATATATTGGAAAGGTTTTCTTTTCTTAGTCTGCTGATTCAGAGTGCCACTTGATAGGCGGTCATTTGACTTGAATAACGGAGAATTACTTTTCCATCAGTCCAAAACATTAAAATTAAATTCATTTTACAACTAAGATAAGAATTCCTCTCTTAGCCCCAAAGCCAAGTAAATACAACTTAAAGCTATAATTCTATCAAAAAAAAAAATAAAAGAAAGATTTTGGCAATCAATGTAACCATATTGTCCTTTTCCCAAATTTTTTCTCCCATTTGCATTCTCGTAATTAATCACCACCGTCGAACAAGATTACCATCAACCTGTTCTGACCACTTGACTTTCCTCGTGATTTGAACTCTTTTATTTAATAGAGAAGAGCCTGCGGAATCTGGAAAACATCCTCTCAGTATTGACCTTTCTCGAAAAAGAAGCAGTCCTTCATGTGCCGAAATTAAATCTTACACCCACCAGTTTCTCTATTTTACAAAAGAATCCCTCACAACTTCCAAAATACCACTCCAGTCCTAATAATATAAAATCCTCTTCGTGACGGAGCTTCCAAGTCCAAGTCCCAACCACCATGGTAAAAGTTAAAAAAACAAAATTAAAACAAAAAAAAATTTCCAGCAAGTGTTTTAACGCCTATTAAGTTACCGTCACCGTTAACTCTCAACGATGGCTTCGCCATCCTCTTCATCTCCGACCAACCCCCCGTCTCCTCCACCGTTACCATCCTCATCGAACCACCGTTCCAAGGGTACGCATTCAACCTTATGCCTTAACTTCCAATCGAGAGCCTGACACGCGCGAGAACAGTAATTCACGGCGCCGCAAACTGAGCACCGGCGGAACTCATGACGTCGGGTTTCGGGTCGCCCGCATCCGGCATGCGAGCAGAGTCTCAGCCCCGGACCCGGAACTCCACCATCTCGGGCTGCGAACCACTCCGTCAAGAAACGGCTCGCGGGGTGGGCTTCCGGAGCCGGTACGTTACAACCGAAATCACTCAGTAACGGACACTCCGAACCCGTAACGTGTCGATGGTGGTGGTTATGGGGGTGCCACGTCAGCAACGGGCGTGACAAGGGAGATGATGACGAAAGGACCGAAGCGAGTTCACGGGCGTTGGCTTGGACGAGGAATCGGCGGCCCTCGGCGATGTTTTGGTGTACACCGTATCCATCTTGGAGGCAGTGGCCGAGTTCACGGAGGGCGTCGATGTGGCCGAGAAAGGCGGCTCGGGCGCAGAGAGCCACGCCGGCTCGGAGGTTTTTGTTGTTCTTGGAGCCGCCGCTGCCGTTGAACTGTATCACGGCGAGGGAATACAGCGCCGGCGAGTGCGATTTCATCGCGGCTTTAGCCATAAGCGAAGCTCCACTTCCACGGTTCTGTAGACAGTAGAACCGGATCTGCGGCGATGAAAACGAAACGTTTAGCCGATTTTTAGAAGATTACGAGAGAGAGAGAGAGAGAGAGAGAGAGAGTAGAGACTGACCATGCCGAGAGTGTAGCAGGCTTCGAGGTTGCCGGCGTCGGCGCATTGTTCCAAAAACCGGTGAGCGGATTCCGACCAGTTTCTCGGTTTAACTGCCAAAGATTTCGGCGAGGCTTTAGATAACACGAGAGGACGGAGACCTAATCCATTGAGTCTTTTGCATCTGTTATCGAACAAATAGATACATAATAATATTAGTTTCAAGATATGTGTGCGAATAATTTTTTTTATTTTTATTTTTTTTCATCAGACAATCAAATATTTCCTTTTTTTCAGTTGTACAGAAACTTAGATCTGCAGAGAGAATCAAAAAAAGTTCGAGTGAAAAAATGCAAATAAAATCGATTCGACGAAAACGAGAGAGCAGATTCACAATCAATGCTCAGTATCTGAGAAGTTTATCTCCCGCAATAAAACCCGGCAAAAGGAACAAATTAACGAATAAATTGAATATCAGAAGAAAATCAGAAATACAAAGCTTGAAACCAAAAAAAAAAAAAAAAAAAAAATGCAGAAAAAAAAACAAAAAAAGAAAAAAAGCTTACGTTATCAGAACATTGATCAAATCAGAGGGAGATCCTGCGCTCGAGCTTAATTTGCAAAGGATGCAGACGACAAGATCGTCCGGCAATACATCAAAAAAATCAGATTTCCCGGCGGCCTGCGTAGACTTCCTTGCTCTTTTCCGGTCAATCATCTCCTCTCCAACAAACTCTCTTTTTCTCTTACAAATCTCTTTACAGTGTTCCAGTTCATAACAAAACCCTCTCCTTGTTCTCATTTTCTCTTTCTTCCTTTCCCGACTGTTTCTCTACAAATCCAAAACTAAAGAGACCTTTCTTGATATATATATATATACACAATACCTCTCTTCAAGAAAAGATACCAACAATAGCAGCAACGAGAGCCTAAGACTAGTAAGCATCTGCTATTTGAATTTACTATTTTACCCTCCCCACCCGTCTTGTTCAAATTATAAACATGTCGTAATTACGATATAACCGCTCGGTCAAACGGCATTGACCGGACCCGTACGTTCGTCGTTGGTTGGTTGGTTGCGTTCTACATTGGGAATCCTTATCTGTTTCTTGTGCACACCCTTTGATATAGAGAGATCAAAGAGAGAGAGAGTTGAGAAACAGTTTTCAGTTTTTACTTACCTTAATTTTGTTCGGTCATGTGTATGAACTTAAACTGTGGTTGGTCTATCTCGCTCTCTATTCAAGCGGGTGTAGTTTCTCTCTCTATTCATCCGGGTGATTGATATAGTTTTAGAAGAAGGTTGGTGATATACATTTAGAATATGTTAATCGTTTTATTATTAAATAATTTTTAATAATTAAAAAATAAAATATTTATTTTATTATTACGTTATTATTTTTTTATTATTAAAAGACGTAAAAATAATTATTTTGAAAATTTATTTTGATATGCTCTCTCCCTTATTAGTATATTTATTTTCTAGTTTTTCGGATTGTAAGCTAGCCATTTTATTTGACAGACTTGTTTCAAGTAGCCAATACTTTTAACGAGAATTCTATATATCGAACTCAGCAAAATGCATACCGATTGTGATCGGTTGAGATTTTATATTAAAAAAAATAGATGACTGTAAATAAAGTTCTCCATTATGCAGGAAAGAAAATATTGACACAGTAGACTAACTCCTTGTATGTTTTATAACAATTAAAGCATTAAGAGATTCGAAAACTATGAACTTATCATCAAAAGTGTATGAATATACCAAATCAACGACGTTATAAAAGAACATATTAAAGTTATTTTTCTATATGAACAAGTAATTCTATTTTCGGCAAAGAAACGCCACCCTCAATAGACGGTTTAGGTTATTTAGGTTTGGAATAACGGATTTTTTTTTTCTTTTTCCCCATTCTTTATTGTACCAACCTATTCCATGACGAGCATTATTACATTATAGCGTTGTTGTTGTGAAGTTTCTTGAGAGGATATCGTTTCTGATTTTATGAACAATATCATGCCACGTAACTCTTTTATGAAATTGACAACCGGTTGTTCTGATTAAAATAGAAAACATCGCACGATTATATCACAGACAATTTAGGTTCTTATTTCCGTATTCTAATAGTGCAATCAAGGAACCCAAAACTCTTCTAATTAATAAAACAAAGATTTTTAAGAACAGAATTGATTCCTACTCTATAAAGCTGAATTTGAATTACCATTAGATATTAGAAATGAATTAGAACTTGTAAATTTTAATTACTCGATAATATTTTTGGTTGTAAAAGGAAAAAAAAAAATCCCAAGAAATCCAATCCTATCACATGTGACCCAATTTTTCAAAATGCCAATCCTATCACATGTGACCCAATTTTTCAAAATGCCTAACCCGAAGATATTTCGTTTTTAAAAAAAAAAATAATAATAATAATAATTATAATAATGACCCGTTTGTATTTTCTCCTGTCGTATGAGTTTCAAATCTCAAAGTGAATGACCGTTTAGCCCTTAAATGAAAAAGATATTGCATTCGTTCAAGCCTTGATGATTAGATATTTTCCTATCAAAGACAAAGGAAACAAATTGGCAAAAAAGGTATCTGACAGCGCAGGTGCCTTAGGAATCTTTTAGAACCAATTAGGTTTCCTTATTTGTGAAGACTGATTTGTTCGCCTCCCATCCTTAAAAGCCAAATTGGTCAATTTTTTTGTCCTTTTTAGACAAAGTAAATTGATTATTGAATTAATCATTAATGTTTCCTTGACTTAATTTGCGATCCTTAATGTTCGGTTAATTACAAAAAGAAAGAAAATTCAATTGGGTTTTTTACCAAAACAAATCAAAAACAAATTTCGGAGTCTTTCTTTCTTTCTTTCTTGTCAATTTAAGAAAATCTAATCATCGAACTAACAAATTAAGAAATTCAAATTTGAGAAAATTCTATAATTTCAGATTCTATAACAAATCGTGGTTCGCTTGCGTGGACGACGATTAATTCCTGGGATCATAAAGTTAACAATCGGGTAAACCTCCAGTGGCCCTGAATGAAACGGTCTCCCGTATAATCGAACCCCAGACCTGGTGCTTCATGAGGCGCCAACTGCAAGTGACCACTGGGGCAACCCCTTAGGGTTAAAATTCAATGTCCTGATAATTTCAGATTCTTCTCTACACTTTAACGGAAAATATTTCTATGCCCGGGTGGGGTATTATCTGATCCAATTATTTTTTTTGCCATATAAACATTTAAAATCCTAAAAGACATATCAACCTAATATTGGCTTCCGCCTTAATCCAAGTATTTTCTAACATTAATTTAAGTGGCAGAAAAATAATTGGTGCATAGAATTTTGTTTCCACTTTAACCTTCTTGAAAACAAAATTTGGTTGCAATCTCATCTGTACCTTGTTTTAAAATGGCAATTCTAGCCCCTATTAAATAAAATGATGAAGTAAAGTATTTGATTTCATGGTTCACCTAAAGAAAAAAATTGTCATAGAAGGATTTTAGAATATATAATTTACCATTTGATTACTAGGAGCTATAGCACTATAATAAAAATTTTAGGTCAAGCCTTGTGTAGAATTATCACCATCGTGACTAACAATAACTCATTAAACAATATCTATAATATTAAGGGAGAGGGCTCATTGGAAAGCGTGCAAAATTATTTTTAATTTTTTTAAAAATAATTTTTAATATAATAAAACATTTAATACAATTAAAGATAATATTATCTTTTGGTTTATTTTAAGAGACGACGGTTAAATTTAAAAAAAAAAACGTTTCCAACTCTTCTAGTTATAAAAAAAAATGACATGGCAATAAAACGGTTATACCTCTTTTGATTATATAAAAAAAATAATAACATGACAATAAAACAGTTAACACATTCTAAAAAAGTATCAACGACTTTGTCTCTTAAGCTATTTAGTTAAATAACCACCTAAATGAGGGGATAAATCTCCAATGTACATATCTTTTAATTTTAATTTATAATAAAAATACCTTTAGATGCAAATATTTTTCCAAAAAAGTTTTTTTTGGTAATGAAACATAAGATATATAGAAAAAAGCGATTAAGAAGTCCTAGGACGAGTAGTTCTACCCATGAAAATCATCTGCAAT
>JAUPMG010281533.1:0-18360 GCA_031762675.1 Pachysandra terminalis | reverse complement strand
CACCCCACACCAATCCACCTGCACCACTGTTTGGGAAATCCTTTCCATCTAAAAACGGACTCAATGAAGTCCCACTCAACTCTATCATATGCTTTTTCCAAATCCACTTTAAGAACCAAACCTGTCTTTCCTAGATGCTTCTTCTCTTCAATGCACTCATTGGCGATAAGAATACTATCCAGAATCTGTCTCCCATGAGTAAAAGCACTCTGATTATTAGATACCACAAACCTAATGACCCCCTTAAGCCTATTAGCAAGGACTTTAGCAATAATCTTGTAGACATTGGTCGTAAGACTAATAGGCCTAAAATCCTTGGTCCTAACTGCCCCTTTTATTTTGGGAATTAAGGCTAAAAAACTGCAATTAGTCGCTTTGTTAATTACCCACTCACATGGAATTCCTTAAAGACCTTCATCAAGTCCCCCTCCTTAATGATATCCGAACAATCCTGGACATAGCCAAAGAAAAACCATTCGGGCCAGGAGCCTTATTCCTATCCATCTCCCAAACTGCCTTCTTCACCTCTTCTTCCTCAAACTCATTTTCTAACCATGGCCCTCTCTACTTTCTTCTAGCTTAGGACCCTCGAGCTTAAATCAAACCTAGAACTTTGTTCAGAAGAACATAACTTCCTATTAAATTCAGTTAGCTCCACCTCAATATCCTTATGATCTTCCAAAGTACCCGACTCACTAACCAACACAGAAATCACCTTCTTTTTATTCCTGAAATTAGCCATCTTATGAAAGAATTTAAAATTCCCATCGCCTCTTTGGTCCATAGTATTTTAGATTTCTGCCTTCAACTCACCTCCTATTCCCTAAGGATCTCCTCAAGCTCTTTTTTCAAGGATCTTCTTGGAATACAATTATGCCTCATCAACCCCAATCCCCTCTTCTTTCCTATCCAGCTTCTCAATATTCCCCAAAATTTCCTTTTTCCTATCAGGGATCCATCCAAACACTTCCTTATTCCAAACTTTGATTTCTCTCAAAGCCTTCATAAACTTGAAACCTTCCCACCCCCCAAGAGGGGCTTTGCGATCCCACCACTCCTTTATCAACTCTCTAAATTTCGGGTGAAAGAGCCACATATTTTCAAATCTAAAAGTAGGGGGACCACCCAAACAAGACTTAGAAAAGTCAACTAAAATAAGAGAATGATCAGAAATAGGTCTAGGCAAAACCCTAATGGTAGAGTGGGGGAAGTGTGATTCCCAATCAAGGGACACAAATCATCTGTCCAATCTACAACAAACAGGATTTTCTTGTAACCAGGTAAACCTCCCACCTTACATGGGGAAGTCAAAAAACTCCCCATCATTAATGAAATCAGCAAAATCCTTCATGCTTCTAATCACCCTACTACCACCCAATTTCTCATGAGAGAACCGAAAAACATTGAAGTCCCCATTAGAACACCACGGAAGGTTCCATAAGCCGCACACTCTTCTTAATTCTTCCCACAAAAGAATTCTCACCTTGGGTTTATTACGACCATAAATCCCGGAGAAAACCCACTCAAAATCATCAAGTCTTTAAATCTAAAAAAATCTCCTCTTCCACACATCCATCTTAGTCACACTATCAACATACCAAATGACACATCCCACCAGACCTTCCAATAGAAGGCAAAAAATCCCATTGTTTGTTTTTAATGTCCCCTAACTGCCTAACCAACTTCCTAGAAACTGATTCCACTTTAGTTTCCTAAATCACTAAGATATCAGGTCTAAATTTACGCCCCAACTCTTTAACTGCTCCTCTTTTCACTACCCCCCAACCCCCTCACATTCCAACTAATAATCTTCATGATGGAACATTACACTCCCTCACCACTTCTACGGATCTAGACTTCCTTCTTTGGTATTTGACTGCATTCCAAAACTCTAAAATCCTCATTCTTACCACATAAACCTATCACCTTGGCTTTAAACTCATTGACTGTTTCTGCTAGGGATATGGGATCTCCATAGCTGTCACTAACGTCTAATTGAAACTTAGTTGCAATATCCACAAGGTCGTTCCATTCATCACGGCCATCTCTTCTATCCAAAACAGACCCCACATTCAAACCCAGCTCAGATTGGATGACCTTATTTTGGGCAATCACAACAGCAAAATAAGAGCACACCCATTTCAGGACCTAGGCAAAGGAGATTCGAATTCAGGGGAAAGCCTTGAAGGACCATCCTGCAGAAGAGGGTTATCGCAGACAATAAAAGGGGAATCCACCAACTGACAACACGACAAAATAGACTTACCTGAACATTACCACATTATTACTAAGCACATTCACAGGCAACGAGGGAAAATGAGGAATAAGAGGAGACCCGAAGAAGTTTCCAGCTAGAAGATTACCACATTGTTCGAAGGTCTTATTGATGTGAATCCAAATCTTGGTGATCATGAAAATGATTTTCATGTTTTAAAACCAGGTATGCTTGAGATAGCATAGATCTGGATGAATCTGAGGCTTGAATTTAGTTCTCCAAAAGTCGAATATGCATGAGAGTTATGGCTTACAGGAGTTTCATATCTGATTGTTATCTATTTCGATCCTTCTTGGTGTATCTAGACAAGGAGGAATTCAATGATACATTTTATTTGTATATGCCAAACCTAAATTGTAAAGACCAAAATATATGCACTATCTTGTTGATTATATGAAGAGTTGATCGAATGTTGGTGGCTGCAAGAGATGAATTACTCAATCAAATTCTACAGGTTCGACCGGATGTATTCTTGCTTCGGCTCTATCATATTCCATGGTAACCATGCTTGAGAAGATCTTAACACATAGAGACTTTACATACTAGACCAATATGCTTTTTCTTTGTGTACTTTTAGGCAAAACATTTCTGTTATATTGGTATAGTTTCAACTAATACTCTTTGAGTCACTGTTAAATTTTTAAAATGCAAACAAATAGGTTGCTAATCCTTATAAATTGGGTTCTAAAGTGCTGAACTGATGTCCCTTCTTTCTTTCAGTTGATTCATACTTGTGAAGTAATTGCCTCACCCAAATTCCTAAGATTGCAAGCAACTTGCTTTAGATATTGTGCTTGTTTACACAGAATCATTGATAGATACCTTAGAAATTTTGATCGAAACTTACCTAAGAATAGCTACTGATTTTGTTATATTTTAGGCTTGATAATGGTATTCAAAACTCTTGTATTTTATTGTAAAGTCGATCTAGTTCTTGTTACTGTCTTAACCCACTTGCTACTCCTTTTGAAAACTTATATTTAGAACATTTTTGTTTCTAGTCATTAAATTGTTTCCAACTCATATCATTGCTTTACAAACCTTAGATTTTAATCCTAAATGCCTACAGTAGTTATAAATTTACATATTTGATATTGAACCTACTTTTGAAGCTTGAACAATTCGTTTATAATGTTCCTCCGTCCAACTAAGACCAACTCATGTTTACAAATATTTAGATTAAGGTCCTTAAGAAATATAAGATTCGTGTATATTATGATTTTTTGGAATTTCCCCAAAACTTGACTTGTTCTAGTTTTATCATTCCTTAGTGAACAACAAATGAAATGGGGTTTTTAAAAATTTTTAACTAGCCTATGAAATTTATGTGTTGAAATCGTCTAATCTGATTTCTCATCATCTAGAGTGAATCCTTGAAAGCCTTGGTTTCATGTTAGTGGTTAACTCAGGCTATTTGTTTTTAAAATTATATGCATTGTAGACAAGGAAACTTGAAATATTTGATCTGGCCATGTTGCTCAGTGAAAGTTACACCCATTGGGTGGGGTTAAAATCATTATTTACCTTAAGTGGAGTTCTCAATTGAGTTTGCAATACAAAAGGGATAAAGTTTAGAGGACAGCATTTGGGAGAGATGGAAAAAGTTAATTGATGAAGATATTAAGTTGGAATGTGAGGGGTCTAGGGGAAGTGAAAAGAGAAGAGCAGATAAAGAAATATGGAGTAGAGCGGATATAGTGGTGGCTCAGGAAACAAAAAGAGAAAAGATTTCCAAGAGATTGATTCGGCAATTAGGAGGATCAAAAAATAGAGAATGGCAGTATTTACCATCTGTGGGAAGATTTGAGGGGATCTGTATCATTTGGGATGTGGATTGTGTGAGTCGTAAGTAAGTCTGGATGGGAAGGTACTCAGTATCAATATAGTTTTCAAACTTGGAGGACGATTTTGAATGGGTCTTAACAGGTGTCTATAGTCCGAATAAGCCTAAGGAGAGGGGCACAGTTTGGGAAGAGCTCAAGAAAGTACGTGAAATGTAGGGGGGAACCATGGTATTTAGTGGGACATTTCAATGTGATTAGAAAGTCTAATGAGAAGACGGGAAGGAGCAGAGTTACGAAGAGTACGAGGGGTTTTGTGGATTTCATAAATGGATCTGAGTTAATTGACTTCCCGATGGTTGGGGGAAGATTCACTTGGTCGAATTTACAAGATAACCTTGTATGTTGTAGGTTGGACAGAATGCTTGCTTCTTCAGATTGGGAGGAGTACTATACAAAAACTGTACAGAAAGTGCTTCCAAGGCCAATCTTAGATCATTCACTCATCCTCATCACCGTGGATCAGGTGTTAAAAGGTGGCCCCCACCTTTCAGATTCGAAAATATGTGGCTTAGGCATCCAAATTTTAAAGATGTAGTGAAAGGATGGTGGGAGAAAAAAGAAAAGGCAGCGGGATGAAAAGGTTTCAAATTCATGAAATATCTTAAGAGGTATTAAGGAAAATCTGAAGATATGGAACAAAGAGGTGTTTGGGTGGATCCTGGAGAGGAAAAAACTGATTTTAGAAACTATCCAGGCTTTTGATAGGAAGGAAGAAGATGGGTTCCTGGATGAAGTGGATCGGGAGAATAGGAGAAATTAAAATTGGAATTAGAAGATATTTTAAAAAAGGAGGAAGTGAGTTAGAGACCAAAATCGAGGATTTCATGGCTTAAAGGAGATGGCAACACAAAATTCTTTCACAAGATGGCAAATTTTAGAAAAAAGAAGAATGATATTGTGTTTTTGGAGAAAGATGGTGAGTTGATTGAAGACCAAAATGGTATTGAAGAGGAAGTGGCCGGTTTTTTCTCTAAGTTGTATAGAGCGGAACAAGATTTAAGTTTTGATTTGGAAAGGTTAGAAGGTCCAAGGTTGGATGTAGGGTCGGTTAAAGAGTTAGAAAAAGCTTTTCAGGAAGAGGAAGTTAGAAAAGTTGTGTGGGATATGGATAGGGATAAGGCCCTGGGCCTGATGGGTTTTCTATGGCTTCTTCAAGATTGTTGGGAAATCATCAAAGAAGATCTTATGAAAGTATTCACAGAATTTCAAAGTAGTGGGATCATTAATAAAGCCACGACTGCCACATTTCTAGTATTGATTCCCAAGATCAAAGGAGCCACGAAAATTGGGGATTTTAGGCCAATCAGTTTGGTTACCAGTGTCTACAAAATCATTGACAAAGTACTAGCAAACAAGTTAAAGGGTGTTATTGGTCAAGTGGTAGCAAAAAATCAGAGTGCATTTGAGGGTAGACAAATTGTGGATACCATATTGATTGCAAAAGAATGTGTAGAGGAAAAATGAGGAGAAAGGAATCGGGGCTAGTGTTTAAAGTTGACCTAGAGAAGACCTATGATAGGATAGAATGGAAGTGTGTGGAGTCGGTGTTAAGGTGGAAAGGATTTCCAGAACAATTGTGTCGATGGATTAAAGGGTGCCATTAGAAATGTCAGTTTGCTTGAATGGGGGTATTTCTGGTCAGGTGTTACGCCAAGGAGATCCTCTATCTCCTTTCCTTTTCACTTTGGTTAGTGACGTCTTTAGTAGTCTACTTAGAATAGCGGAGAGATTAGGAAAAATTAGGGGTTTTGAAATTGGGAAGGATAAAGTGGCGGTGTCACACTTGCAATTTGCAGATGACACCATTATGTTTTTAGATCCGTCCAGGGGCACTATTTTTTGGACAAAGTATGTCCTTCGAGATGATCTCAGGTTTGAAGGTGAATTTAAAGAAAAGTAGCTTGTTCGGAATAAACGTGGAGGCGGAAGATTTGAAGAGATGTGCAGAATTTTTGGGGTGTGGATTGGGAGAATGGCCTATGAATTATTTGGGGATGTCAGTTAATGGTAGCCACAGAGGGGCTCAGATGTGGAATCCAATTATTGAGAAAATGGAGAAGAAGTTGAGTACATGGAAGAGGAACTACATCTCTTTGGGGGGAAGAATCACCTTGATTGAAGCTTCGCTTGGTAATCTACCATCCTACCTTAAGTCCTTTTTTAAAATGCCAAAATCTGTGAGTAACAAGATCGAAAAAATTCAGAGATTTCTTGTGGGATGGGGTTGGGAGAGGGGGGAAAAAGAGAGACCACCTAGTTAGATGGGCAGATGTGTGTAGGTCTAAAGTAAAAGCGGTTCTAAACTTGGGAAACATTCAACATAGGAACAGTGCTCTGCTTGGAAAGTGGCTATGGAGATTCAGTGTGGAGAGAGAGAGACCTTGTGGAGATCCATCATTGCTAGTAAATATGGAACTCATGAGAATGGCTGGGATATTAATCAAATGGCTATAATCCGATCGTGTAGTATCTGGAAGGAAATTGCTGGATTGTTTCATATCTTCTGTAAGTTTGTGAGATTTTCTATTGGGTCGAGTAAATCTATTCATTTTTGGTCGGATCCTTGGTGGGAGGACTTTACTTTAGCTTCTAAATTCCCAAAAATATTCCTTATTTCTGTCCAAAAAGAGTCCCTAGTTTCCGATGTCCTTAGCTAGTCGATTTCGGGCCTTTCTTGGAATCTTCCGTTTATTCGTGACCCTAGGCCGGTTGACATGGAAGAGTTAGCATCCCTATGTCATCTTCTTAGAAATGTGGTTATTAATGAAACCTTTAAAGATTCTAGAGTGTGGTGTCTTGAGCCTTGTGGGAGTTTTACTACCTAGTCTTTCAGGTCTATTCTTGGTGGTGACCAATTTCACGCACCTCCTAAGTTCCCCACGTCTTTGTTGTGGAATGCTAAAGCCCCTCCTAGAGTCAAAGCTTTTGTGTGGACTACCTTAGCCCCTCCTAGAGTCAAAGCTTTTGTGTGGACTACCTTGCTCTATCGGATCAATACTGCAGACATGGTACAAAAGAGGAGACCGTTTATGGCTTTGTCCCCTTAGGGGTGTCCAATGTGTTTGAGTATGGGAGAAACAGTGGACCATCTCTTTATCGGGTGCTGGTGGGCGAGATGAATTTGGAGATTCTTTATCAAGCTAGTGGGAGTTGATTGGGCATAAACACATTCGGTCTTGGACATGCTTGATCAGTGGGTTTTTCCCTCACTTGGGAAAAAAGGACAGATTCTGTACAGGACTGTGTATTTCGCCACCTTGTGGAGTATCTGGGGAGAGAGGAACATGAGAATCTATAAAGATAAGAGTCGAAGCTTGGGGGCGATCATTGAAGCTATTCTTAATTTAGTGGCCTCATGGGTTAGCATTTTGTCGGAGTTCAAAGAATTAAACAGGAGTGATCTTAATAGATATTGGGAAACTGTGATTTTTATGTAAACCAGGGAATTTGGGTCTTGGTCTTGAGGGGAAGTGGTTTTTGTAGATTATTGTTACTTTTTTTCTCCCTTCTTTGTTCTGTACCCTTTTTTTTTTTTTTTGGTTTCCCCTCTTTGGGGAACCTATTTTGTCCACCCCCCTCTTTTTCTAATAAATCCATCGTTACTGGTCAAAAAAAGAGGATGTTAAATTGCCATGTCATGAAATATCAGAATTCTTTTCTTGGAATGTCTCACACTGTTATGTGCTGAATATTGGGGTGATGGTATTGAGAGCTCGGTCCATGTGAACATGGTGGTATTTTATTTTTACACTCATGGTGATGGTTAGGTCATGTGACCTAAAGTCCATGATGTGGGAGTACACAGGGATAGCTATGACTTAGATGGAAGTCAAGCTAACTTTTAATTGGTGTAATTAGTGTATGGGTGTCCCATCAGATTAGGCCATAGCGGGATTATGATGGTTAATTCCATGGGTTTGAACCCTTTAAGTGAATAGAATTGGGCAATTGTGTCCCATGGGTTGAAAGTCCCTAAAACCACGACGTACACATGGAATGCCAGGATAGTTTCATCCAGCTGATAGCTAAAATAAACTGGATGCAAGAGACATTGTTCCTTGCCATAAAATTTAGGAACACTATCGGCGGGTATATAGGTCCGGTAGATTTGACTATGGGTAATCTGGTATGGACAATGTGACAGATGCATTTCATTTCATTGTTGCTTGTAGCATTGATATGCATCAATGCGAATATTTGTATGTGTGTATGTTATGATTGAGTGCATAGCATCCTCCATACATCATTGTCAAAGTAGAAATTTGAGACTAGAGATTTCTTAAAATTCGTGAAATATGATAAACATGTAATTATTGGCATGCATGAGTCTTGGAGTCATGCATGATAACAATTCATGAGGGTACCTACTTATTGAGCTGTGAGCTCACCATGATTATTTACCATTTTTTTCAAGAAGGAAGCAAGTTTGTTGATCCTATGCGGACAACTATGGTTGATAATTTGTCCTGAAGTTGATTAGTTTTGATACTCTTTTGGACAAGATTAGCATTTGTATTGAAATTAAGATTGAATTGTTTGTTCCTTTTTAATATCTCAATTCGCATTGTACAGGGGATTATTTTAGGCATTCTTGTCTACTCCTACTTTAATTTCTGATTTTATGAACAGATTTATCATTCTTTGTGATGTATTAAATTCAATTTGTTATTAACAGTACTCAATGATTAGTTATTATATCACAGGGATATTGAATTCAAACTCTTATCGAGGTCATACACAGGATTTGGATTACACCGACATGTGTACCATAGAATTCGGGACGTGACAGATTGGTAACAAAGCTCTAGATTCAACACCTAGGGGAAAACTTAGGCACTAGTAGTATAGGGTGTTATACTTCTGTGTTTGAGTGTTGTGTGATTGATTATTGTGTGAAACCATGCATAAGACATGTAAATGTGGTTATTCATTCTCAATCTCAATGATGGGATTATTGTAGTTGTAGATGCAATAGTCCTTGAAGTAAGGATTGTGAATGGAATACCACTAAAACAAAGATGAAATATGTTGAATAAGACACCTCAAATGGATGGTATGTTGTTGTGATTTGATTGTTTATGTAATTTGAGTTGAGCTTATCTCTCATTCTCAAATTGTAAATGGCCAGAGGTAGAGGCGTTTCCACTAGCACTAGCTCTGTGGAGAGGGTCACAATCGTCAAGTGGCTGATGTCTATCGCATGTTCGGGGTCATGACTGCTGCTCTCCAGCAGGAGAGAGATATGCAAAGAGAGGCTCAAGTTGCATTGGAGGTTACTCTCCAATAAGAGGAGCAGGAGGTGAGGAGAGAAGCTCAGGCAAGTGCTACAACTCGAAGAGGGAAGGTATTGGAGCAATTCAAGAAGTTGACCCCACCTGTCGTCAAGGGTACCACTAACCCCATGGAGGCACGAGCATGTATGACACAAATAGAGAAGATTTTCAGGACAGTGAGTTGTGCTGAGGTACAAAGGTTACAATTGGCAACCTTCATGTTAGAAGGAGAAACAGATCACTGGTAGGAGATGACTATCAGGATTTAAGGGACTACAGAGATTACTTGTAAGAAGTTCGGGGAATTATTTTTCGAGAAGTACTTTCTAGCAAGTTGCTAGAGCTATAGGTAGCCGAGTTTCTGAGATTAGAGTAGGGGTAGATGACTGTGGTCCAGTATGAGACCAAGTTCACTAAGCTGTCTCGTTATGCCCTTTATATCATAGCAGAGGAGGCTCACAAGGAAACTACGTTCAAGGGTGGGCTGAGACCTTCGATTCGAACGAAGTTTGTATCACATCGATTTACAAAGTATGCAGATGTCGTAGCATAATGTAAAGGATTGTCCGATCCCGGTCTGAATCGGACGATCCAACTCTGGATCAGAAGGGGACGATCCCTGAGTTGAAACCTGATCCCTAAAACCCCAAAAAGCTTGGACTCAGTCCGATACCGATACAACTCGGGCGATCCGGACGAGTTGTATCAGTCTCGGCGAGTTGGATCATTTGATGCAGGACGATCAGGAACGATCCAAAAAAAATAAAAAAATTTGTTGTTCGGACTGGGACGATCCCCGATCCGAAACCGAGTTGGATCGGCAATCCAACTCGGGATCGTACCAGGACGATACCCGATCTGAAACCGAGTGTAAACACTGTGTAGTAAATTGTGCCAAACGGGTGGAAAAGGATGCAGAAGACTATTAAAAACAGAAAGATCTGCAGAAAACTGGACAGAAGAAGAGGAACAAACCACGGACTTTCAAGCAGAGAGGGCAAGGACCGGAGAGGAGGCCCAGAGTGCAGGAACATCCAGTTCGGTCGGTGGTAGCAGCAGCAGTACCGATTTCATCTCACCTATGCAACGCCCCTCCGACTCAACCACTGAAGTGCTTCAACTGTGGGGAGGTAGGGCACATGAAGAGGGACTATCGTAAGCCACCTCGAGACCGGCAACAGAGACAAGGAGGTAAAGCTCTAACACGACAAACACCGCCGCCACCACCACCTCTGGGCAAGTGCATGCCATAACACAGGGAGATGCCAGTGCCTTGAATGCCGTGGTAGAAGGTACACTTTACGTTTTTCATATACCAGCTAGGATTTTGTTCGACTCTGGAGCATTACATTTGTTTGTATCTGCATATTTTGTTGCCTTGTTGGGTTTGTTGCATGAGCCTCTGATTGATTCCCTAGTGATTGAGAGTCCAGTGGGTGGAGTCACGACCTTGAGTTGGGTGTGTAAATCCTGTGTGGTACGAGTTGGTGATCATGTTATGTTAGCAAACCTGATTGTTTTGGATATGACATGTGCATGCATTGGCTTGCCACCTATCATGCCAAGGTGGATTGCTACAATAAGGTGGTAACCTTCAACCTGCCAGGCAGAGCTCCAATCATATCTGAGGGTGACCTTAAGGATGCACTCCAGTCAGAATATATAAATGTGATAGACGTGGAAGGGAAGAAGACGGTGGGGCAGACACCAATTGTGTGTGACCTTAAAGAGGTCTTTCAGGGTGCCAAATTTTGGAAAGTGTATTGATTACAAATGAGGTAGTGGAAGAAAGAAGGCGTAGTGAGCATGAGGGGCTTGTGTGTAAATTGGATCTAGAGAAGGCATATGATCGAGTGGAGTGACAGTTTTTGGATGTTGTTCTAGAATGGAAAGGATTCGGGTCAAAATGGAGGAGGTGGATTGGGGGTTGTGCACGATATGTATCCTTTTCCTTCATTCTCAATGGATGTGTTCAAGAATTCTTTGAATCAACAAGAGAGTTGTGACAGGAAGATCCATTATCGCCTCTACTGTTTACTTTGATAGGTGATGTGTTTAGCAAGTTCTTGGTAAGGGCCGAGGAGTTGGGTCTCATATTTGGGTTTAGGATAGGTCGGGATCAGGTTAGTGTATCCCACCTCCAGTTTGCGGATGACACTACATTGTTTTTTGACGCAGATGAGGTCCAAGGTGCTTTGAGATGGTGTCTGGTCTGAAAGTAAATAAGAAAAAGAGTAGCCTTGTAAGCATACAAATGGATCGGGCAAGAGCGGAAGTTTTTGCAGATGTTCTGGGATGTCGAGTAGAGGATTGGCCAATCAGATACCCACGTTAGGTTACAATAGCCGTAGGTTAGGTATTTGGAAGCCAATTATTGAAAAGAAGGAAAAGAGATTAGCATCTTGGAAGAGGTCATATCTATCATTAGGAGGAAGGAGCACACTGATTCATGCATCTCGGGCCCATTTACCTACCTATTTCCTGTCCATTTTTAGGGTTCCAGGGAAAGTAGCTAAGATCCTTGAGAAATTCCCAAAGGACTTTCTCTGGGAAGGGGAAGGAAAGGGGAGGAAAAAAAAATCATTTGGGGGCATGGTCTACGGTATGCAGAGGCAAATAGGAGGGTGGTCTAAATCTGGGAAATATTCGCATGCGAAATTAGACTTTGTTAGGTAAATGGTTATGGAAGTTC
Source organism: Pachysandra terminalis (assembly GCA_031762675.1). Classification (NCBI taxonomy): domain Eukaryota; kingdom Viridiplantae; phylum Streptophyta; class Magnoliopsida; order Buxales; family Buxaceae; genus Pachysandra; species Pachysandra terminalis. Next base: position 6,276 of record JAUPMG010281533.1, on the reverse strand, counting down.
ATTATGGATACCAATTCTTTGTGGTTCAAGGTGATTTCTAGCAAATATGGTGCTCATGAGAATGGGTGGGGCATAAATCCTCGTGCTACAGTCAGTATTTTCCATGTCACCAACATGTCGTCACATGTTGACGTTTTTTGATCCAGCAACACAGAAACCATGGGAAATTGCTGGATGTCCCTTTACCCCCATGTGGCGCGACACGGGGGAAAATTTTTTAAATCCCTCACGTGTCGCACATGTAGCGACATGTCTACTTTTCTGGCCTTTTAAGGCCATTTCTGTTCAGATGTCTCACATTTCATGAGACATCTACCCAAGTCCTCCAAAACCCTCTCAAGCTCTTCAACTTCTTCTCATTTCTCAGATCTACACTTCTAGGCTTTATTTTTTGCCAAAAGTTTTGCAAAAAACATATCAGCAAATCAATCTTCATCCCACGGACACGAAGATTCAAGATTGGAAGTGCGTTAATTGAGGTAAAACTGAGATTTTTTATTTTAAGGATATATGGATGAGAAATTGTTATTTTTTTATATGTTGATCTAAGACACCCAATCTATCGATGGGTGTCAATGGTTTTTTTTTCTATTGCTAAAACTATTTTTTTGAATTTTTGTGCAAAAAAATATTTATTTAAAAAAAACTCCTAAAAAATTATGAAAACATAAATACAAAGTGAGTAAAAATTATAGAAAAAAAATAGTAGCTTATTATTTTCAAAATTATATTTTGTAAACTGTAAAAATAAAGGAAAATATTAATGAAATATTAAATAAACATGAAAAAACTATAAAACTTCTAAAAAAATCAGAAAAAACCAAAAAAAAAGTAGCTTATTATTTTCATAATTATATTTTGTAAACTCTAAAAATAAAAGAAAATACTAATAAAATATTAAATAAATATTATAAAATTATAAAATTACAAAAAAAATAGAAAACATCAGAAAAGATACTAAAAAATTCCAGAAAAATAAAAAACTGAGAAAGATGAATGGAATCATCTATCTACTTTAGGTTTATAACTTATGAACTTTGTCATGCTTTTGTCTTACAGCTTGAGCTTCATTTGAGTATGGCGGTCCCGAGAAACGATATTGGTTGGGCTCATGGGGTTATGTTTGAGGGGGAAAAGAACAAGTCAGTGTACAACTATTGTGGGCAAATTATGAGGAGTGGTGGTGTCACAAAGCTGAAGCAACACCTTACACATGGTTTTAGAAATGCGGCGGATTATTCTAATGTGCCTCCTGAGGTTCAAGTATAGATGAGGGATCATCTAGACAAGGGTGGCAACTTCAGAAAGGGTAAGAAAGCACAGCAGGAGCAGGTTAGACAGAGGATAGCACAACCTCTCCGTCCACCATCATCTGCAGTTGACGATGATGACGATGATGGAATTGCATACCCTGCAGATTGAGAGACCGCGATGGAGAGATTATAGTAACGGGCAGCTTAACGCTCCTCTGTGCAGGAAGATTATGATAGGAGAGAGGAGGAAAGGATTAGCGTGTCTAGGAGTTCAGGGACTTTTGGGGCAGGGGCATCAGGAGCAAGGGCAGGAGCTTCTGGTGCTAGGGCACCCACACCGCCACCATCGATACAGCGTAGCCAGAGTCAGAGCTACAAGATGCCAGATCCTCCTATTGACCCATCACTGTATAAATCATCAAATGCTAGACAAAAGTGGCTGAAAGATGTTTGGAGTGGTGGGAATGTTAGAGAGAAGATGGGTAAGTTTATCTCTCGGTTTTTCATATTTAACCACATTCCGACTAATGCTGCAGCATCCCCACATTTTAAGAATATGGTGGATGTCATTCAGGAGTTGGGGAGAGGAGTTATGCCCCCTACTCCACATGAGATCTTGGGCAAGTATTTGGAGGAGGAGCCTGAGATACAGCAATACATTGAGAGCCTGAGACCCCATTGGGAGGAGTATGGGGTCACGATCATGTGTGATGGGTGGACTAGACCCACTAGGCTCAATATCATTAATTTTATGGTGTATTGCAGACGTAGAGCAGTTTTTTTGAAGTTTGTTGATGCATCCGACAAGATTAAGAATGCAACATACATTGCTGGCTTATTAAAAGATGTGATCGAAGAGGTCGGATCAAATAGTGTGATACAAATTGTGACTGATAATGGGAGTGCATTTGTTAAGGCCGGTAAGATTCTCATGAGGAGGTATAACCTTTACTGGACCTCCTGCGCTGCTCATTGCATCGATTTGATGTTGCAGCAGATTGCACAGCGGTCTAGTGTCCTTAGTGTGCTAAAGGATGCACGGACTTTGACGAACTTTGTGTATAACCATACTTTTGTGTTGGCAAAGATGAGAGAGGCCTGCAATTGTGACCTAGTCAGACCAGGCATCACAAGATTCGCCACCAACTACATTTCCCTTGAGAGTATTCTTCGCCACAAAACAGGATTGAGGGCTCTATTCACAAGACAGGAGTGGGCTGGATCACGGGAAAGCAACACTGAACTTGGGAAGAAGATTGAGAATGTTGTGTTGCCTAACAATTTTTGGGATAAGGTGCATGCTTTTTGGTGGTGATGCTAGAGCCGATCTATAGGGTATTACAGGTAGTGGATTCAGATTTATATTCTACCATGGGCTCTATTTTTGATTTGATGAGGGTGATGAAAGAGCAGATAAAGGTTGTTAATCCCAGATCGTATAGGTGGGTCCATAATATCATTGACGATAGGAGGTATAAGACGCTTGAGCATACGCTTCACAAGGCTAGTAAGTGACTTTTAATTTTTATGTAACTTGTGCTTCAACTTCACTACTTCCTTTTATTTTCACATTTGGGATTGGGACTTTGGAATTGGGATTTGGGACTTATAGTTATTTTATTTCAACAAACCGCAATGTACTATTTGAATCTGAAGGTTCATTACAGCCACAGACTTGGATCCACGCCAGAACTATTAAAGGCTGTAAATGTTGTATTCTCAAAATTTGATCCAAATTGCAATACGAAAGGGTTGTTTGGGAATGAGGTCAGTTCTTACTTCTTAGTCAGTTCACCTTTGAGTATTTATTTCATTATATATTACATTACATAATACAAATAATCCATTATATTATTTATGTTTATCATTTGTTTCTTTTAGCTCATTATGTTTCGAGATTGTGTGGGGAGTTTTGGATAGGATGTCGTGATCGAATCGAGGAGCAAGGTTATACCGTGTAAGATACTAACCTAGATTGGGATTTCCAATTTGAGTTATGATTTATGAAATTATGAATTATGATTCATCACTTTAATTTTAATGAATAGGTGAATGGTGGCTTTTGTATGGCACTAGTGCTCCCACACTCCGATCACTAGCAGTACGCATTTTGGCACAGACTGCATCTTCATCGGCCTGTGAGAGGAATTGGAGTACTTTCGCACTGATCCACACAAAGCAACGAAACAAATTAGCATACAAGAAGCTTCAGAGGCTTGTGTTCTGTCATTATAATATGCGCTTGCGGGTCAAGCAAGCAGAGATAGAGGCTAGTGGCACATTGACACAGGATCCACTGGATCTACTTGTTTCCACTATGGATGAGGAGGACCCATTATATGAGTGGGTTATAAGATGGATGAGGCCGGTCAGCCTGATCCAGATCATACTAGAGCTGCTGCAGAATTGGGGATTAACATGAACGAGGTGATGGAGACCGAGGTGGGCGATACTAAAGGAGACTCATTTGACCGAGCTATGCGGATCACACTAAGTAGGAGTTTAGCTGCATCTACTGGTGGACTGGTGGTGATGGAGGGAGTGGTAATGTTGGTGGTAGCGGGGTAAGGGCATGTGGTGGTGGAGGTGGTGGTACTGGTGGTGATGATGACGATGACGACACCCAGGGTGGTATTGGGGGTGGTGGTCCAGGTGGTAGTAGTACTAATGGTGCTGGACCTGCTGTTGGTGGTGGTACTGGTGGTGCTAGTGGTGTTGGTGGTGGTGCAGGACGACCCGTTGTTGGTGGTGCTGGTGCACAATCATTAGATTCAGATAGTAGACATCATGATTTTGGTTCCAATTATCAACGAGGTAAGGGGCAGCGGCAAGGAGGAGGGGGGAGGAAGAAGAAGCATCATCTGGGAACACATGAGGAGGATTCTATCGTATGAAGGATATGAAAGAAGGTATGGAGGAGGATATGATCCATATGGAGGGTATGGAGGAGGATATGGAGGAGAGTCAGGAGAACACTCAACACCGTCATATCAGAGCCAGGTGTCTGATGAGTCGGCATCATATGGGTATGGAGGCTATGACACAGTGCCCTATAGCTATGGTGCAGGAGGATATGGGATCTTTCCAGATACCCCATATCCACCGGGTTATAATGGAGGTGCATACCCTCCTACTGTGCCTACTGTCACGGTTACTACCGTGACGACTTACTACCCCCAGTACCCCCCTATGGGTGTGTTGGGGACTATCAGTCGTGAGTATGAGAGATATGTTCGACAGTATATGGATTGGTATAACCAGATGATATCTTGGGCACAATACTGTAGCTATGTTGAGCAAACATATTACGGTCAGCACCAAGGTCTGCAATGTCAATGTGCAAGACATGTCGCAAACTGGTAAGACCTAAGACATGTCGCGACATCGGGGGAAAAAAATAAATGTTTTCATAATTTTATACGATTTTTTTTTACAAAAATATAGTTTTTTCCTCATGTTGCGACTTCCCATGGATTTCGTGTTGCAAGTTCCAAAATGGTTGACATGTCGACGACATTGAAAACCATGGTCAGCACAGAGGAGGAGATGATGATGATGAGCCAACACGTCACTCGTTATGGATATGATGATGAGATGACTCGGATGAGATTATAGTTTATAGCCTTTGATATATCACTATTGACATTTATGTTTTTTTTTTTTGTATGTTGATTTTCATTTTGGTTAATGTAGTAATGTAGTAATGTTTAAAAACTTGATGTTTTGTTGGCTACTTGGCTAGTTTGATCATTTATGATATCTTAGTTATTCAACTTATTCTTATGTTTAAATTTAATGTGTTTGTTAATTATTAATTTGTTATTATGATTGTATATTTGTATTCAAGTTGTATCATTGTATGTACAAATGTGCCAACTTGAAGACTTGAACTGACAGCTCGACACTACACAGCATCAATCCTAACCCCCCTCAACTAATGGTCTTGATTAAGGGAGTTTTTGTTTTTTGCATATTTTGATGTATTTAGGTGTATTTACGCCTCAAATATGCTCATATAGGAATTGGGATTAAAATTCCAACAAAAAACTAAGATTTCCCACCATTTTCCATTTTATTCCCCAAAAGTCGCGACATGTCGCAGGGCATGGCCATGGGACATCGACACTGCAAACCTTGGAATATACACTGCTAGTCCTTGGAATATACATTGCAGGGCATGGCCATGGGCATCGCCATTTTTCTATAAGCATACCCGTTTCCGTGTTGGGAACGGGCTCCGAATCCGTTTTTCGTTGGATGTTTGGTGGGAGGAGATGCCTTTGGCATTTAGATTTCCTCGTTTATAGAACCTACTTACGAATAGAAATTATTTGGTATTAGACATTTTAACATGGTCTCCTTCAGGCCTAAAGTGGAACTTAGATTTGAGACAAAACCCCAGATCGGGAGATTTGGGGGAGTTAGATGCTTTCTTTAATTTTCTCAAATTTGTTTTTCTCAAACTTTGTATTCCCGACTCCCGCATTTGGACGCTTGAGCCGAAAGGTTCCTCCTCTTCACGCTCTTTTTTCACCTCCATTCAGGCAACCCCAGATAGAACTATTCTCCATGTCAACACTGATAAGATCTAGAGACCTCATTCGGCCCCTAGGATTAGAGCTTTTATCTGGACTGCCATTTTTTATAAAATAAACACTTTGTGTTGTGATATGCTTCAGAGGAAATGGAGGAATTGCGCCCTTTCTCCTAATATTTGTGTCATGTGCAGAAAAGATTGTGAATCGATTGATCACCTCTTTCTCCATTGTGAGGTGGTGCGGCGGATTTGGATTCATTTTCTTCTGAGGGTGGATGTGGCTTAGGTAATGCCCCAGAGTGTGCTGTTTTTTAGATCATTGGAGATTTCCTGGATTTGAGAGATAGGGTATTGTCACGCCCCAAAACCCGAGCCCGAATCCCTAGGCGGGATGGCACAAATCTCGAGATGAGACCTTCGGGATCCACTTCTGGACCGCGGATTGCCATATCAAACAAACCAAAGGATGAACAAAATAGTGATCTC
>JAUPMG010281523.1:0-11601 GCA_031762675.1 Pachysandra terminalis | reverse complement strand
TTCATGATTCCTATCTCCCCCCCCCCCCCCCGCCCCCAAGTGTTTTTTTTTCCGGACAGGGAACATTTTGGTTCCTTCTGAGGCTGTATTTTTTCTGATTCTCCAGATGTTAACATTTAGTTAATAAGAATATCATCATACACTGTAAATCATTTGAAAAACGGTTGAACTTTTGTCAATTGTTGGTTTGAGCAATCCTGGCATAAAGGTTCCTAAGTCAAAAATATATTCGTATGTATATCTTCTTTATGATGAATATAATGAATGTTTACTTGATTGAAAAGAAAAACTCCTCCAAGGTGCTAATTCAAGCAACCTAGAAGTTCTAAGAATTCAAAAAACCTGAAGGTTAACTTTCATTTAATGATTCAAATTTTAAAACATGTTTATCTATTTATAAGGAAACAAGCTTTAGGATCTAAGTAGGAGATTACCTACATTGAAACTCTTACAAAATAAATTGTTTTTGATTTAGTAAGTCGATGCATAATTTACTAGTCACAGAGAAGTCCTACCACATAGAAACTCTAAGGACATTGAAAAAAGGCAAAGCCCAGAAGTCTAGACTGTTGCACATTGACTCTTTGACCCTAATTTGTATATGGAAAATCAAATTGGATACATAGCAATCCATCTAAACTTTCACATTAGTACATCTATCTGCACCCTAACTTCAGTTTATTGATTCATAGATCTTCGGCGTCATTGTTTATGATCTGCAACTGAACAAAAAATGAATGGATTTGTGCTTTTCTCGGAACTTTATAAAGACGCTAAAACACGAAATTCAAAGTTCAGTATCAAGGATTTCATATGATCTTAGTTAACTTTATCTTGTGAAATGTCTGTTCATAAATGAGATGCTCAGGGAAGGCATTAGAAAGAAAAGCTATAGTATTAAGTGGGAGAGGAGACAAATAAATAAATGAATAGATAAATAAATAAGTAAACATGGGCTTGTGATTCCGTTCATGTGCATTACTATTTACTACAGAAGACAACTTTAACTTCGAATGCTGTACATAAAGAACATAAGTGGAAGTTGTAAAGACTAGTATGACTATGATGAATGAATCTCATGCAACTACCTTTCTATTAGAACATTGCATAAGTCAGTTGAAATTATTCATGGTGATGTACAAATAAACATTTTGCATCCCTGATGGATCAAATAGAGATATGTACAAATGGTGGGAGATGTTGAATAAAGTGTTAGATATAGAAAGAGATGGATTAGTGATGTGAGAAATGGTAAACAAATGCCTTTTCTGTGATAGGGTCCGTAATTTAATTACCTTGAAGCAGGAAAGGAAGGTGAAAGATGAAGAAGTATGGTGATTGTATTTTAAACTAGTCTCTGATATCTGTGGCTTCAGAATTGCTCTCTATGATGGGATCTGTACTTTAATTACCTTGAAGCAAGAAAGGAAGGTGAAAGATCAAGAAATGATTATGTTAGCAGTCTGTTATGTTTGTACAAATCTATTTTTATTCTAGTTTACATCTAATTTTATATTATTCAACTTTTTTACAATCATCTTCATTGCGTCCTACTGTTTAGCTATGTGCAGATTGTTGTGCCTCGGACATTTTCCCTTGTTTGTTTCCGCCTTCTGCCTCCACCTGATGATCAAGATTGTGGCAATAAACTGAATCGTGATTTGTTAGATGCTGTAAACTCAACTGGAAAAATCTTCATATCGCATACGGTGAGATTATTATATCCTTTGGTTTCTTCCATTAGATAATTACTATGTACTGGCAGGCTTCTATATTCAACATTACCCAAAAGAAAAAAAGGCTTCTGTATTCAATCTAATTTACCATTGCATGATATGGTGGGTAAATGTTATGCAGATTCTATCGGGGAAATATATTCTACGTGTCGTTGTAGGGGCTCCATTGACAGAAGAGAGGCATGTGAATGCAGCATGGAAGGTGCTGCAAGACAAGGCTTTCACCCTGTTGGGGTCCTTAAAGTAAGTTTTCTTTTTTCTTTTTGGTTGGCAGTCATCCATTATTTTTCTATATGAGAAATTACGTAGCCGGAAGTTGCTACATCAGACATCTACCATTTTTTAGTTACCTACTCAGTTGTTAAAATCTTATGATGCATTGTATGAATCTTATGATATGATTCATTTTTATTCTAGATCGATTCAAACCAGTGAAAAAATTGGTTTATGTTTGAATGTTACAATTTTTTATGTTTGTGATTTATGATTTATGATCTAATTGTATGATTTGTATGAGTCAAGCAATTGGACTCTACAACACTAAAAACTGTCAGCATCTTTTTTCTAACTAAATTTGTTTTCTTATATTTATTTATTTTTGGTTTAATCCTTATCTATATGGAATATAGTACTATAAAACAATTAAATATACATACAGAAACATAATTTACTTATTCTTTCGATAAAGAACCCTTTTCCTAAGGGTCCAATTGTTTCACAGAATTGGAATTGGTGCTAGAAATTACAATTTCAATTCTAATTCATTAAGAATTGATATTGAATAGAATTGAGATTCCTGTGATTGGATGTCAAAGAATAATTGGAATTTGGATTATCTTTTTTCTTGATGATCTTATGAGGGTTGGGAATGAGTAAGGAAGAAGAGATTGGTGTTGAAAAGGTTTTATTTTTTTTATTATTGGGTTAAAGATAAAGGTGGTAAAAATATGAACCGATCCGCCAACATGCCCCTAGCTTGTTCGGTATTTAGCGGGTTTGGGTTGACAAAAATAGTAGTTTCCTGATTGGGTCAACCCGAATAATAAAATAGGTTGGGATGGCTGATTTTGCACCATAAATCTGTCAACGTGGCTCAAACCAGAGTGGCATGTTCATTAAATAGCTGGGTTTGGCTTGACCATATATTGTCCTACCCTGTTTTCGATCTATCCCGAACTCGACACATTGCTTGTTCTAGTAAAATCTGAACTGTTCCCCCAACTCACCTGAGCCGGCCTAGAATTTTAGCAGGTCTAGGTTAACAAAAACCAATCTTTCTTAATTGGGTCAACCCAAACCCACCCTAATAATAAATGGGTTGGGTTGGCGGGTTTAGATGATAAATCCTCTGACTTATCCAAACCCGAGTGAGAATTTATTAATTGGACGGGTTCAGGCTATTCGGGCTGACTATATTATAAGCCGGACCCGACCTGACTCATTGCCACCTCCAGTTGAAATCTAGGAGCTAGAGAATTGCAATTAACAACCTCCCCCTAGTGAATTCGATAGCTTCAAAAATAACCTACAAAAGAATATTGCGGAATCCATGTAGAATTCGAATTCTAATCCCTTAGTGCACTCCCAAATGGAAAAATTGGAATTGGAGGTTCCAATTCCATCCCGAATTCCACCTTCAATTCCACGAACTAGTCCGGTAAGAGAAATCCCAAAACCTAAACTCCAAACCCTACTTCTACTAAAAATTTTATGATTCTTAAGTTTTACGATTCAATTTTAAGTGGCACCCTAACGATTTTTTATTCAATTCACAGTTTGAGAACCTTGGCTACCAAGATGCAAATTTGCTTCTAAACCTGTTCCACTATCCTAGATCGCTATTCTTCATGAGAATTGAAAAGCATTATTTTTTCAACTTGATTGTTAAACAAGTTCATGGTAGTTAAATTTTATGTTGATCATATCTACAGCATGTGGTGATTCTCATGTCTGTTGTTTGCCACTTCATACGATATTCTAGAATTGTAAACCATTTACATCCTTGATATTGTTGACCAATTACACATACAAATATATTATGATGTCTGAAACTCATGGTCATCACTCCAGAATGCAACACTCATTCAAAATCCAAATTTGATTGCACTAACAACAAGCTGACTTATCCCAACAGGCTGAGGTCAGTAATAAAAATCTTGCTCCATCATTTTAATCTATCAAAAACCATATCATCTATCAGATTATATGTACTCAATTCATTTTTTTTACCAACTCCATCCAGGTCCATTTTGGTCTTCCACTTGCCCTCTTAGATCCTTCAATATACTTCCCCTTGCACCTTCTACAATTACCTCCCTAGGTCTTCTCTTTACAGGCCTAAACCATCTTAACTTACTTTCCTTTGTCTATCCCTATTTGGGAAACTCCTAGATGCTCTCGAATATTTTCATTCCTTATCTTTCTAGCGTTTGCAGACAACCATCTCAAAACAACCTCATCTCAGCAATCAGCAATGATATCCTATGAATATGTTGCTTCTTTATTGCCCAAATTTGATTCATTCAAACAATTTTGTGTGCCCAACAATGCAAATTTTTCATGAGTTGGATTGTTTGATCCTGCTTCCATGAAGACAGTTAGAAATGTCTTGGAAGATGGTAAATTTAGGGTTCTGTGGCCAAGCCAGAGGTGGCCTAAGATGGGGACTTCCAACACCATCGTTGTTACACATTGAATTTTGCCCCATTTTTTTGAGCCCTAGTTAGAAGTTTGCATAATCTGGGTGATCCTAATTACCTATCTAATAGATCTTTTCCGTTGATTTAAGATCACGTATTTCTCAATAAAGCCTCTTCCGACCCTTTGCTCGATTTCTTCAAGCAAATGCATCACAGAAGTTCTTATTTACATATTATACTTTCCGTCTACAGTAGGTGTTGTAACAGGAGCTGTGATACATATGTGAGGTGCATGTAAAGAAACTATTGGTAGAAATTACAAGACTCAGTTGCCATTTAAATGTTTCTTTTCAAGTATGAAATATGCAGCATATATGATAGTAATGATCCATGGATCCAAGACCATCTTGATCTGATAAATATCTAAGTTGCACCCTTTTACCTGACTATTTACATCTTGATATCTATGTGCTTGTATTTTCGAAGGGATATGGTACTGTGTTGTATTATTGATGTCATAAATGATGCTGTTGCTGCAGCATTATATATGGGTGTTAACATTGAGCGATCAGGTGTCACCCCTACTTGATATGCCAAAAATCCATAATTCACATCAATATTGAATGATTCTAAATCTTCGATTAAAAAACTTCTTGATTTTCAGATTAAGACCACAGAATAATAAGTTGCTGTAGTTGTTGAAAATCTGAAATTAGTTCATTAAGAAAACTTTCCTCTCGGGTTTCATTAAGAACATCTGTCCGAGTTGGCATGCACGTCATCCAAGTTCCACAAGCCGCTCCAGAGGATTTCCTCACTTGAGGCCTCTGGCACGAGCGTGTCAATGTTGAACATTGAAGATAGTAAGCGCTGTTCCTCTGATGTATAGGGGTACATGGACGCCATCTCTTGTTCCATTTGAGATAGAGATGATACTCTATGATCATTCTCATCAAGTACAGTCATAATCTTTTTCATGTCAACTTGGTTTTGTTGTTGCTGCTGATGCTGCTGTTGTTGCTTTTGCTGTTGCTGCTGAAAATGTTGCCTCCTTATAAGTCGACTTTTCGACTTTTCCGAGTGCTCAGATGAAGCTTTTGCCTTTTTCTTGAAATGGGTTCTCCAATAATTCTTTATCTCGTTATCAGTTCTCCCGGGCAAGCTACGTGCAATTGTTGACCACCTGAATATTGAATCGAATTCTTTACTAATGAATAAATTGTAATTGGCAAAATCAAACATTTGAGTGAATTCTTGTCTGAAAGATTATTAACAAGACTCTTGTTGTCTCACCTGTTTCCCCATCTAGCATGTAGCTCTAGAATTATCTTCTTTTCATATGGGGTCACCTGACCTCTCTTCAGGTCTGGCCTCAAATAATTCACCCACCTCAACCTACAGCTCTTGCCATTCCTTTTCAACCCTGAAACCATAAAAACAGAGAAAACAGAATCAATCTATGCATTCCAAAATGAAAAAAATGGAAGTGAATTATCTTAGGAGTATACTGATATTGATATCTATAGAGAAAAAAGATAACAAAGATTATGAAGTGAAATTTAACTTAGACTTCTTGGTGTAGAGTTGAATGAACTCAACCAAATTAAATACTGAATGGTGCACAATTCAAACTGTCACCCAGACTGGGTCAGAGATTGAGTTGGGAGACTTGAGGTTCTAACCAAGGTTTGAAATTTTGATTCCGCCTGAGATTTCGCCAGGGGGCCTGGCAAAATTTGCCGAAATATCTCCGTGTCACCAAACTAGAAAATGGTGATATTTTGCGGCATTCCGGCGAAATTTAAAACCTTGGTTCTAACTTCTTGCTAGTGATTCTCACACCTGCAAACCTAGCTAAGGTTCTAAATTTTTGCATACCTGCAAACCTGGCCACAGAGTTCCATCTTCCCTCTCCATGCAAGCTGACATATTCAATGAGCAATCTATCCTCTTCAGCAGTCCAAGGACCCTTTCTCCAACCTTCTTCAAGAATACCCCAACCTACTAAGTGGCCAGCCATGGCTCCCTAAGACATAGAGCAAGCTTCCTTTTGTTATCGATCAAGTAAGCTTGTCTTCCAACTTCTGACATTAGTGGGTACTTTCTGTACATATTTATACCATAATGAACCTCCCTCATTCCATCAGTCAATTTACTGGCCCTATCAAATGATCTCTATTATATCTTCTCTAAATTTGAGGTGATCTCTGTAATATCCCCAGAACATGATAAAGTCACCAAAATACCCATTTCTCTTTTCCTTTTGGTCCATGATCTACTGTTTAATAGAATTAAAATATATGGTTCTATCTCCGAGTCGTGGCCAATCGATCAACAGATGACCATTCAATCGGTTGCCCACCTCCATGTTAAGTTGTAACTCTGAAATCCTACAAGCTATTGATGTCGGCTTTTGATCGAATGGTGTAAAGCTAGACTGGTTGAAATCATACTAGCGATTGATCGCGAGCTTTTGATCAAATCATAGTGTTTAAACTCGGTATCGGATTGGGGATCGTCTCGGTCCGATACCGAGTTGAATCGCCGATCCAACTTGGGAGCGGTCGATCCAAACATTGCTCAAATTTTTATTTTTAAATCATAAAATTTTGTAGGGGTGTCGGACGATCCATATTGGATCGTTCGATCTGACTCGTCCAAAACCGAGTCAGAGAACTTTAGAAATTTTCGGGATCGGCTTGGGATCGGGATCCTGAGTTGTATCGGCCGATCTGACTCGGGATCGGCCGATGCTTAACACCATGGATCAAACAGTCTAGAGCAATCATACGTGCATATGAATCATGGGGATATTCTGGTCTATAATTGTGAGAAGTAAGGGTAATTAAAGGAACCATAAGAATGCCAACATATTGGGTAACATGTTCTAGTAGGGAATAAATCAATTAGATTATTATATAGATTCCGAGTTGTATAAAAAGCTAAAGAAAGTCCATGGCAAAGAGCCACGTATATGTTAGAGCTTATGCATATAAACACTAAACTCACAGGCCCTTTTGAGGACACAACTAGCTCTAAACGTAAGACAAAAGAAAATCATCTCCTTAAAATACCCACAAAAAATATAATTAGTGGGTGGTTGATTTTTTCTTCTGAAAACCACAGCACCACCAATAAGCATCCACCATTTGTTATTCTAATCTCCATTAAATATTTATTGAGTAGACACTCTATGATACCATTTTGGGTATTGGGATCTTAAAATATTAGGAGAATAATTGCTCTGTTATGTCACAGGGGGGACACCTGGTGTTTGTGTTATGATTTTGGAATGTCCATGCATGATTTTTTTATAGGCATTTCTATCCATATTTTGTACGGATCATACACGCACACACACACACAAAAAACAACAGAAAGCTTGATGCAGTGCCAGACATGATCAAAGAGTGTTTTCTGAGTTATGGTGAGATGAGCTTTAGTGATTTTGTCAAAAAGGGGGTTTAAAAGGGATAATAAAGGTAAGGGATCTCATGGGGTTCTTTGCTTTTTGTATTTTTTTTTGTGTATCCCTTGAATGTAGATTAGGATAAGAAGCTCTGGATGTTGTGAAGGATTCAGGAAACATTCTATATCTAATATTTATTGTTCTTATCTATAGTATTGGAAGGGAATGTTATGACTTTCTAAAAGCTTTAGCCTTTTGATTATATATATATATTTCTGATTTAGCCTTGTGATTTCTTCATCTCCAATCCATTGTTAAATGAATTTCTGAAGGTAATTCTTTTGTTAGGTAAGTTATAGGATTGTATATAATGGGCGAAGTACAGAACATGAAGCAATTGAGTCCTGGACTTGACCAGAGTTCCCTTTTGAACTTTGACTGTACCTGTAAAAGGGTGAGGAGATTAGATGTTTGATTTGCTAAGCATGAACCAATTAATTACACTTGGGGTCAACTTAAATTCTCTTTTTTGCTTTGACTCTACTTGTCATCAGTCAGTGAAGTTGGAAGATGATAAATGGTTTATTACTGAAGAATTCTTTTTTATTTTGATTAAAAATTGAGATAGTTGGATCCTCATCACTGATATTTTATGGTAGATGGTCAGATAGGGATTTGCTGTGAAGGTATTATCTGCATTTCTTTTTGATCTTGTCATGAGCTATACATGTAGAAGTCATGGTCAAGTGACTTTGAGAGATGTTTTGAGAAGTGCAAGAGTGGAGGCCATGAGCTGGAAGTTTGATAGACAATGTTTAAAGTCTCGGGATCGGGGACCGGACCGGTCCCAGCCGATCCGGTACAAAAATTGGATCGCTGAATTTTATTTTTTTGAATTAATTTTTTTGGATCTGCCGGACTGGTCATCGGATCGACAGTACTGGCCGGGACCATTTGGGACCGGACCGGTCCAGATCGATATCAGTCTGGACCATTCAATTTATAAATTAAAAAAAAAAAAAAAACAACGGACTGGTGGTACCATTCACTAGACCGAACCGGTTCTGGCCGATCCCTATACGGATTGATCAGTACGAATCGATCCGATCCTTGAAACTTTGTTGATAGGTTGTAGTTCTCATACTGATTAAACAGTGGAGGAACATATTGGGTAGAGGCCGGTTTGATTAAAGGTTGGTGATTGCAAGGTTTTAAGTCTCGGGATCACGGATCAGACTAGTCTCGACCGATCCTAATCTGATACTGGTCGTTCCTAATCCGATATAGAAGTTGGATCACCCATTAAAAAAAAAATTGGATAAGCCGAACCGATCATCGGAACAGTGGTTTTGATCATTGGAACTGTTGTTCCGGTCGCTAGACTGGCGGTACCAGTCGGGACCTGTTGGTACCGGACTGGTCCAATTCGATACATGTTGGACCGCTCCATTTATAAATTTAAAAAAAAAAAAAAAAAACTTTGGACCAGTTGTACCAGTCACTAGGACTGGTTATACCGATCGGTTTGTATTGGTATCGGTTGGACCGGTCCTATCCAAAGCCACTTGATACTATAATTGTATCGTGGTTTAGAATCAGACTGGTCCTGGCCAATCTCGGTACGGACCGGATCGGTCTGATCCTTTACTGTGGCAAGGGACCTACATTTCTCCCATGTCCTCTCACGTCATCTGCTCTTTTTTATTTTTTTTGGTAATGTCACGTCATCTACTCTCTATATATCATTTTTCTTACTCTTCGTCCTTTTTCTTCCTATTTCTGTTTTCAACTCACTCTCTCTCCGCAGTTTAACAATCGGAACTCTCTTTTGTCTTAGGAACAGTAATGGAGCGGGTTAAATGGGTAGCCCACTCCACCCCTAATGGGTTTGGATTGATGTCTTGGTTAAATTGAACCGAAACTAAAATTTTAATATACGTACCAGTGGTGCAAAATTTGTAATAATCTGAAATTCGAATTCTTAATTCAATAATGTTTGAATTCACTAACCACCAATGTTTGTCTCAGTTGGTAGCAAGCTGGGCTCTAGTGTGTGTCTCTGGAGGTAAGTATGGAGTTTGAATCTCACTAGAAGCACTCGTGGTTAGGAGTTTACCTTTAATGCTCCCGCCCCGAACGTGAATTAGTCCCACACCTATGTGGGTATGGGGACACCACATGGTTAAGACCAAAAAAAAAAAGAAAGAAATTCACTAATACAAAAGCATCAACAGAGATAACCGAGGAGTTTGTCTCATGATAGCCTAAATTGTCACACAATCGTTCTATCTAGAGCGTTTCTTTTTAAATGTGATTTGTAAATAAGACAACGAATGAGTCAAAATGAAAAGGAGGCTGAAATGTCAGGTGTGTCAATAAGAACGCACACCACAGAGCAAGGGAACTTCAATGTTCGAATGACACACGTCCTTTTGTTTGTTTCGTTGATAAGTTATAACTCTTAGTCTTTCAAGTATCTGTGTATTTTATTTGAAGGTGATAGGTTCTTTTCAATGTTCCAACAGTTATTTAGATTATGAGTGATTCTACCAATTTTTGAATTGTTGTTGATTCATGGGCAAGCTCTGCTATTTATAGAGAAATCATCCATTAGCATCCTCTTTTGACCAGGACATATGTCAATTAGATCAATGTCCAGAGAAAATCTTAAAAATATCTCCATGCAGCAATGCATATCCAAGTGTACGCGTCTTCAACGTGGCTAAGTTATTTTCAGAAGGAAATTGTGGTAAGTCATTCGATCAAGTGAACTTGCTCTGTAATAGGTTGTTCTAAATTCTACAAGATTAAGAACTGAATGACATGTGTTTCATACATAAAGTCTCATAAAGATATACAGCAAATGTATAAGTAGCTACGGTTTTAACACGTAATGAATTGGAGATTCATTGTAATCTTCTTTACAGATATGAATCATTCGAGTTCTGCAAACATTTCTTCTAGCTTTTGTCCCTTTTCTGAAGGATTTTATTTTGGTAGTTCAATCCATGTTCCTTTGAAAGAGACGGAAGTAACTTTATTCCTTTTACAAGGTGATCAGTATATTTAACGAATTTACCCATGTAGAGATCTTAAATGTAAGTCTCTTAGTGAGTGATTCGATTTTCATGATCAATCATCCCTGTAGGGCATCGTTATCACATGATCTTCCAAGGTTCTGGGTTAAGTAACCAATTCGAATGCTTTGAATCTGGACTTCAATGAGAAAATTGTGTGTCCTTCGAAGTACTGTTAAGTGTACAATTTAATTCTACGAATCCATAACTGTCATTCGAAGATGACGTATGGAGAAAGGTAATAACATGTCTTCGAAGTACTCATTTTTTAGGTACTTCGAAGTCAGTAAAGTCATCATTCGGAAGTGGTCCTTAGGGATTAGTGTAAAGTGTACTTCTGGAGTTCCATAAGAACTCCTTTGAAGTCAACCGAATGCCAGAGTCTATTACGGGTGACAAAACCCTTATTTATGTCATTTGAAAGAGACATAACCCTTGAGTCCTTTGAAAATTTTGACTAACCCTTGGTCTATTTGAGGATGAGTAAACCCTTGACGAATTGACCATCTCAGAGTGGTTAGCTTTTGGTGAGGTGTACAGTAACTGTCTATTTCTGTAAGTTTTCCTTCACTGCAGGGGTTAACCTCTGACCAGCGGTTTAACCCATGATTAGGACAGAGATGACCGTTACTCTCATATCAAGCGAAAAAAACCATCAGTACAGCTGACGTGGCCCAATAAGGATGTGAGCGTCGTTCGGCGTTCACACGCGGGAGATAGTGGGAGAAGCAGGTAACTGC